>CM072923.1:167333553-167528553 GCA_036971965.1 Nyctalus aviator | reverse complement strand
CCAGGCAGAGCGTGGCTCTGTCCTAGCTGCCTTCAGGGCCGAGACACGGTTCTGATGATCTCAGGGTAAAAAAAACCTCTAGGCCCTGCTCGGGAGGAGGAGACTCCAAGTCATCCTGGGATCGAGCTCTGTCGCCTTGGCAGCTCACCTAAAACCTGCCTGTGCTCCAGCCCCTCATCCACAGAACAGGATCTCAACAGTGCCTTTCACACAGGATCATTGTGAGAACTGACTGCAACAAGGCACAGGTGCCCATCAAGGGCACCTAGCACCTCCATCTAAAGGGGAGCGTTGAGTGAGGGACCTCTGTGGAAGGAACTCAGACTAAAGCAGAGTTGTAGTTGTGATCGGGCACCTTCCTGGAGCACTCCAGTGGGAAACCTGGCTCTCCAAGGTGAGTGCCCAGCCAGCCAGCCCCCGGCACTGAGAGCGAGACTAGTTAGCGGCCCAGTTACTACAGATGTTAACCGCTGTCACTACAGATGTTCTTTAACTCGTAAGAAGTTGTAGAGTTCTTTTAAAAAAAAAAAATTATTTATTTATTTATTTATTTATTTTTTATTTTTTTATTTTTTTTACTGATTTCAGAGAGGGAGAGGGAGAGAAAAATAGCAACATCAATGCTGAGGATCATTGACTGGCTGCCTCCTGCACATCTCATCCGCAACTCAGGCATGTGCCCTGACTGGGAATCAAATCACAACTTCCTGGTTCACAACCATCGAGCTACGCTGGCCAGGCACAGAGCTCTTTAACGTGTCCTTTTCTCACCCGCCCTTTGCAAAGCCCACAGAAGGTATGTATGTGAGCTTTGGTTCCAGACCTGCCTGAGCTCATTTCCAAGTCTGCTACTTATTTGCTGCGTGATCTTGGGCAAGTTCTTTCCCTTCTCCGGACCTCACTTGGCCTCACAGTAACGGAGGCAGGATACTCCCAGTCTCTGAGGGGCCCTGTGGGAACCCCTTTCACGTCCTGCGTGGTTCAGGATTTCGGTTCAGGGTTTCGGTTCTGGAGAAGACCGCACACAAATGAAAAGAGACTAGAAAAGTGTTAATTTGGGAATATTGGGGGCCAGGCGGGAGCCCACCTCTAGTGGGAGGACTACGGCCTTACTTTGGCCTTGCCATCCCTTTTATTTGGGTTTTGGATACACCCATAGCCCTTAGACAGGTAATTCCAATAACAAATTATCTTACCAGTAAGGATTCACATGATTGTTTGGTGGGGAAGTTGCCTCAGTTACCATTGTCTTAATTAGATAGGCAGTGGTTGGCACTGACCTTTCAGAGCTTAAAGGCTGAATAGCCTTCCACATCTTTCTATTAGTTCTGGCAGGGTCCTATGAAGACTACAAGTGTCAGACATGAACAAAGTACATAAGAATCCTAAAAGCTCTCCTACCCACTTATTCTAGATAAAGAAACTGAGGCTCAGCAAGGCTCCATTGCTTCCACCACAGCTATAAAGCAGCTGAGCTGGCTCTGAGTCAAGGACTCTCACTTCCACACAGAAAATCACCCCCCATTCATGAGTGTTTGAGGCCATAAAGGCTCTGGCTGCTCAAAGCCAAGGACTGATCTTGGGGTCCCACTTTATGCACCTTGCCTTAAAACCATCATCAGCCATAGCTGGCCAGGTCCAGACCTCAGCACCAGTGGGTCATATGGGACAGGACCAAGTCAAGATAGGTGTCGTGAGCCTGGCAGGCAAGGACCTGTGCCCTGTGCCCACTGAAAACTCTCAGACCCGAGACAGGGCAGCAGGGAACTTGTCCCAGTCAATTGCACTGCGAGGACACAGTGACCTCACCTCCTCGACCAGGAGCTCGGTCATCAAGGCTGTTCTCCCTTTTTCCAGCCTTTAGAGTCCGTGGGCTGAGGGACACTGCACCACCCCAGCCCCTGCTGACTTGTTAGGCTGCTTCTGAGGAAAAGGCAAGAATTCTTCTGAAGCCATCTGGCAACTTTTAGCATTCTCTCTTTTGAAGACAACAATGAGATACCATTTTTCACTGATCTAACTGACAAAGACTGAAAATAGAAACACACCCAGTATTGGCCGGAGGATTGTGGAAAGGGCAGTCCCTTGATAGCTGCTAGAAGTGCAGTATGCACGACAGTTTTGAAGAATGATTTTTGCAAAGCCTTAAAAATGCCCCTGTCCTCTCCTCCTGTCCTCCAAGGATTTGTACCGATTTCTTGATACAAAATTCGAGTTGTGCCGGGACCGGTTTGGCTCAGTAGATAGAGCGTCGGCCTGCCGACTGAAAGGTTCCGGGTTCGATTCCGGACAAGGGCATGTACCTTGGTTGCGGGCACATCCCCTGTAGGGGGTGTGCAAGAGGCAGCTGATCGATGGTTCTCTCTCATCGATGTTCTAACTCTCTATCCCTCTCTCTTCCTCTCTGTGAAAAATCAATAAAATATAAAATAAAATAAAAATTCGAATTGTTCATAAGTGCCCCCAAATGAAAGCCACCTAAATATTCATTGGTTAAATCAATGGTGGGTCCTTGGCCAGCCACTAAAATTCAGGCTGGGAAGAATATTTACTCACAGAGAAAATGCTCGCGATAGGTTAAGAGAGAAAGCAAGTAATGCCCAGGAGGATGTGCAGGGATTAAAGCATGTTTGATCAGTGTTCCACAGGGATTGTTCCCTCTTGGGCACAGCCACCACGCTGCACGCTGTATGGAAATTGGGGCTGTGCCGCTGGAGATGGAGGAGGATGCAACACCATACAGAGAGAATGGCCCCAGCCCGGGATCCCCTGAAAGCAACTGCATGGATAAAAGCACCTCCGCAGTGCCACAGGGAACAGAACCGCACAAAATCATGAGGAACAAAACATTTGCAGTTTAAAGCCACTAAATTTTAGAGTAGTTATTTTACGAGCCGTAGATGGCTGAAACAACCCGTTTGTTTTCATTTCCTAGATTTTTATTTTCTTTAAAATTTTATTTTCAAGATTTTATTGATTTCTGAGACGGGGGAGAGAGAGAAACATCAATGATGAGAGAATCATTGATGGGCTACCTCCTAAGGATTGAGCTGGCAACCCCTGACGTGTGCCCCGACTGGGAATCAACCGTGACCTCCTAGTTTATAAGTTGACCCTCAACCATCCAGCCACCCTGGCCAGGCCATTTTCTAGATTTTAAGAACGCACGAAGCAGAAAAGCAGAAGGCCTGTGTCTGAGCAGCCAGCCTTGTGCATTCCTGGAAGGCAGGGCCTGGGTGACACCAATTACTGAGTCTTCGTCACAGGCCAGTCATTGTGCAGCTTTTACAAACCATCACATAACAGATCCTTAATAAATACTCACTGAAGAAGTGAATCAATGTGCTAGTCAACCACACTGCAGCCCTGTGAGGTAAGAGTTATTATAAGTCTTATTATAACTCAACTAATATTCACTAGAGAAAAAATTTTTTAAATATAGGCATTACAAAAGAAAATAAAAGCTATCCCCAATCCTACAACCCATCATTTCAATGAACATTTATCATATATATATGTATATATATACATATATATGTATAGAAATTCAATTATATTACATAGGCATATTGACTTCTTTTGTTTTTTTATCCTCATCTGAGGATATTTTTTCCACTGATTTTTTTAGAGAGTGGAGGGGAGGGGGTAGAGAGAGATAAATATCAATGTGAGAGAGGCACATCAATTGGTTGCCTCCCATTCAAACCCTGACCAGAGCTGGGGGTTCAAGCCTGCAACTGAAGTATGTGCCCTTGACTGGGAATCGAACTGGCAACCCTTCAGTCTGTGGACCAATGCTCTAACCAACGAGCAACCCCGCCAGGGTGCATATTTACATTTTAAAATATGACAAATGTACTGTTTTGTAACCTGTTTTTTGTGTGTTTTTTTCATTCAAAACAATCTTGATTTTTTTTTTTTAAAAAAAATGCTTTTATTGATTTTTTCCAGAGAAAGGAAGAGAGAGGGAGAGATAGAAACATCAATGATGACAGAGATCAGTGCTCAACCACTGAGCCTCACCAACTGGGCTTGATTTTCTTTTCATATCAGTGTGTGTATATTTCTATTCAACATTTCTAATATACACACATGTTTGCCTTTGTGACTCATACCCCTTCCTCCGCACCACCCTGTTCTCTTTGTCTGTGCTCTATGACCCCAATTGGTCAGACCACAGCCAATTGGACCCAGGGCAAACCTCTGACCAAAGTGGAACTAATCTGCTTTCCTCCTCTACAAACAGAAGCAGGACGAGGAAACAGCTGAGTCAACCTTGAGGGTCATTGCGGTGGTCCCATGTGAGGTCTGGCATTGTGTGATGGTCACATCCTGTCGGGTAGAGCAGAACATACCTGTCCGTGAAAAGAGAGAGGAATAAAGCCTGGTGAGGGATGGAGACCATCCTGGTGGTAGTTTCCTCACGAACCCCTACCTTTCTCAGCCCCTGACTGCCTCTCTGCCACTGATTTGGGAGACACCTCTATACCGGTATGCTTTAATGAATTCTCTTTTATTGACTGAAATTGTCTTAAATATATTGATACCTGCAACTGAAAAATCCCAACATTATTACTCTAAGGAAAGGAGAAAAATGGTGCCCGTCAGCCACAAGGGCAGGCCTCTGGGAACTGGTAAAAAGGAGAACCCGAGAGAAAAGAATATTGCCCCAGTACCTTCTACAAGCAGAGGCTCTACCATCCACTCTACAACCCCAGGCACATAGGCTGGAACACAAGCAGTCGAAGCCTTTCTACGCCTCTAATTTCCAACCTCAGCAGCGAATGTCTGCTGGATGCCTGCCATAGTCATGGCATCGTGCTCAGGGCACAGATGGGAATGAATGCATCAAGTTCCATGGCCTTGGGTAAGTCATTACCATGTCTCTAGGTCTCAGTCTTCTTACCTGTAAATGGGTTGATACACAATTCTAAATTTCTTTCCAGCTCTCACACCTATCAACTTAACGTTGGGGTCCTGGTCCCAGACCTCCAGGAAGAAGGATATATATATATATATATATATATATATATATATATATAAATATACTTTATTAATTTTTTACAGAGAGGAAGAGAGAGGGATAGAGAGTTAGAAACATTGATGAGAGAGAATCATCGATCAGCTGCCTCCTGCACACCCCCCACCAGGGATGTGCCGCAACCAAGGCACATGCCCTTGACTAGAATTGAACCCGGGACCCTTCAGTCCGCAGGCTGACGCTCTATCCATTGAGCCAAACCAGTTTTGGCAGAAGGTATATTTTACAAGCTCTAGAAGTGGCATCAGACTTTCCCAACACTTTCATATGCATTGTGCCCTGTGATTCAATCAATAGTCCCACCAGGTAAGATTTATTCGGCCTGAGGGCACACCGCTGTCGAATAGAAGGATTGGAACTTCAATCCAAGTCTAGCCAAATGCCCAACTACCCTGTTTCCCCGAAAATAAGGCAGTGTCTTATATTAATTTTTGCTCCCAAAGATGCGCTAGGTCTTATTTTCAGGGGATGTCTTATTTTTCCATGAAGAAGAATACGGTACACATTTATTGTTAAATGAAAATAAAGAAAATTTATTACCTGTATATGGTACGGTAGTACGGTAGTTGTCAACACAAACCAGACAAACTGTGAATCCTACAGTGTCAAGAATTTACTCATTTATTCAATGACAATCATGTCATCATCTTCTGGAACATCATCATAATAATCTAATTCCTGAATTTCCTGGTGAATTTCTTGTGACTCCATTTCTTTCAGAATCAGTGGACCAAATCTCTCATGGTTAGCCTGGGGGGGGGGGGGCTTATTTTTGAGGGATGCCTTATATTTCACTCAGAAGTAAACCTGTAAGTAGGTCTTATTTTCGGGGAAACACAGTAGATGGATCAAATAACTCTTGATCATTTTTTTTAAATTTTTTTTTTTTTTTACTGATTTCAGAGAGGGAGAGGGAGACAGAGAGACAGAAACATCAGTGATGAGAGAGAATCACTGATTGGCTGCCTCCTGCCCACCCCACACTGGGGATTGAGCCCACAACCCGAGCATGTGCCTTGCCTGGGAATCGAACCATGACCTCCTGATTCATAGCTTGATGCTCAACCACTGAATCACGCCAGCCAGACAACTCTTGATCTTTATTATCATAGTTTTAAAAATGAGGAAAGTTTACCAGGTAACTAGAGTAGTCAACTTCAAAGGACAGAAAGTAGAATGGTGGTTGCCAAGGGCTGGGGGGTGGGGGTGAGATGTAAGGAGATGGGGGGGGGGGAGATTACTCTTTATTGGGTATGGAATTTCTATTTGAGAAGATGAAAAAGTTCTGGAGATGGATAGTACAGATGGTTGCACAACAGTGTGAATGTGCTTAATGCCACTGAACGGTCTACATAAACGGTTAAAATGGAAATTTTATGATACGTATGTACGTTCTGTCACCATTGTTTTTGAGGAAACAGGTCCAGTGGAATAAAGGGAGTAAGTATAGATGTGATTGTGAGAGTTCTGGAGACAGACAGCACTCAATCCTTACTTCTTACCACTGGTTTACTTGCTTGACCTGGGGCAAGCTATCCTGAAACGGTGCCTCAGTTTCCTTCTTGTGACATGGGATAAAACAGCATGTCCAGGATTTGTTACCGGAATTAAAGGAAATCATTCTATACTGCTCACTTCGCCCTGTACCTGGCACATCACAAACTGTCAGTACACACACGTGTCATTATGACCACAGAAAGTGACTTTGGAAGTCACCCATTAAAACACCCTCATTACTGCCGAAACCGGTTTGGCTCAATGGATAGAGCGTCGGCTTGGGGACTGAAGGGTCCCGGGTTCGATTCCGGTCAAGGGCACGTACCTTGGTTGCGGGCACATCCCCAGTGGGGGGTGTGCAAGAGGCAGCTGACCGATGACTCTCTTTCATCGATGTTTCTAACTCTCTCTCTCCCTTCCTCTCTGTACAAAATCAATAAAATATATTTTAAAAATAAAAATAAAAAAAATAAAACACCCTCATTACAAACCTGAAGAGACGGACTTAGAAAGTGACTTGCCTGCAGTTCCCCAGCAAACCTGTAGCAGAGCCAGGGTGGAATTGAACCGCCCTCTCCAAAGTCCTCCAGCCAGCCCAGGGCTTTCCCTTTCTTAAGAGCTCACCTGACTTTGGGTGTTAATTTCAAGCCTCAGTGAAATTAAGGAAGGGAGGACTCCACAAGCTCACAACTGGTTCTCTGTCCGTCTCCTAAAGTGAGTCAGCTCTGGTATAATGGGGTGAATCGGCCAGCAACTCTGAAGAATGTGCCTGACCGCCAGGTGGGGGCAGGCATGGCTGGATGCCAGCAAGTGGTTCCTGTTCCCCTGAGGGGGTTTGGGGTATGGGGGAGGGGAAGGGTGAGGTCCGGGTTTCATACCTTCAATTTGCTACCAATTTCCTTCTTTGGTAAAGCAAGTAAACCTTAATCTCCTTAAACTGCCCAGGGGATGTATCCATAAAACGTGGTCTTGCCCTCAGCACAAGGTGTGAAGAGACAGGACCAAGGAAGGATGAGTGGGAAGATTTTGCACGAAGTTGCATCCGCATAAAGGGGATTATTATTCCGCTTCTCAGGAGAAATAAGGTTCTAAGAACAAAATGGAGCCCAGTCAGGCTGCTTGTTTTTCCCATCCGTACTGGGACTTGTCGGGGGTCTCTGAGTCCCTCTGTCTCCATGTGCTTCTCCCACACCTCAGAGTGCCAGATCAATTCCTCAGAGGTAAATGTTATGAAGGACCTACTGTGTGCTAGGCCCAGGAACATGCCCTTGGACCCTCCGAAGAGCCCGGTGAGATCAAGCTTATTCTGAGCCCCATCCTACAGAGAGGTCATTGAAGCTCGCAGAGAGGAAGCAACTCATCAACAGTGGCACCGCTGGCTGTGAGGAGCTGGGCCAGACTTCCGGACTATTCCAGCGCTTGCTCTCCTGACCAGCTTGAGGAAGAAAGTTCCTGTGGGCTGCATCAGGTCCCCTCCTTCCTTCTTCAGAGACCCCCAGAAAACAATACATGGAAACAGAAAGAGACAGATTCCTGCCACCCTGATATAAATAGGCGTTGAAAATGGAAAACACTAGAAACAATAATAGTTACCATTTTTCAAGTTATCTGTTATATGCCTGTCACTCAACAGTCGTTTTCTCCTTTATATTCTCAATCATTCTCTGAGGAAGATACTGATATTATTCCGATTTTATAGGCGGGGGAATTGAGACTCAGAAAGGCTACGTAATATACCCAAAGACACACAGCTAGCAGATCTATCTTCGAAACCTGTGCTCTACCCCCCACCTATCACGGTTGGCCTCATTCATTCATTCTTTGCTTCATTCATTTAAACATTGATAGCCTTTCCCTTGTGCTAAGCAACTAGCTAGAAGAAGGAAGTCAGAAATGCCTGAGTCCCTGCCCCAAGGAAGTCATTATCTAGAGAAAGGTACAGTTCAAATAATTGTAATCTAAGTGATAGGGCCAGACCTAGGTACACTGCTGGTCAGGAGTTTTTATTTATTTTTCTTAACCTAGGCGCTGGAACTCAAGCTTACTACCTGTGTGATCCTTGGCAAATTACTTCACTTCCCTGAATCTCAGTGTTCCATTTGTAAAAAAAAGGAGAGCAAAATACTTACAGAGTTTTTGTGGGGATTAAATTAACTGAAATGATATTGTATTCATTCATCCATTCATTCATTCAACAAATAAGTACTGAGCCCTGGCCAATGTGACCTGATTGGTAGAACATCGATCAATCATCCCGTGCACCAAAGATCACGGGTTTGATTCCCAGTCAGGGCACATGCCCAGGTTGTGGGTTTGGTCCCAGTTAGGGTGTGTGCAGGAGGCAACTGATGGATATTTCTTTCTCATATCAGTGTTTCTCTCTCTCTCAAATCAATAAAAAACATATTTTAAAAAAACCAACAAATTAGTACGGAGTCCCAGTGTGTGCGGGATTGTTTTTTGGTGCTGGGGATGCTAGCTAGAAGAAGCAGACAGCAGACATTCCCTTGAAACCAGAGAGGGATTTTTTTTATTTTTTAGTAAAAAATAATAGTACATTTTTTAATTGAAGCATAATACACATGCAGAAAAGTGCAAAAATTGGACATGCACAGCTCGCTGAATTCTGACAAACGGACACACCCGAGTGAGCAGCACCCTGATTACAAAACATGACCAGTCAGGTCAGAATTAGGGTGTGGCAAGCGAGCACTCATCTCCCCAGGAAGACTTAAGGGGGTGCCAAAAGCGCAGTCATAAAGATGAATAGGGTATTTCATAGAGTATTTCCTAAAATCAAAACGAAAGAAAAAAATACCCCACGATGACAAAGTACCAACATTTCAAATAATGACAAGATTAGTACTAGTGCCTGTTGAGTTATATTAAAGCTCAAGGGGGTGTGGGGGGGAGATCAGTAATTTGGTGAATTAGAGGAGTCATCTCTGGACTGGGGACCAGAAGGGGTAGGGGAAGCTGGTGCGTGTAGAGTTAAACATGGGCAGTGCCAGGTCCCTGTGGGACATGACGAGGGCTGTCCTGGAGACAGCGGGACAGACAAGCCTGGTGCTCAGGAGAGAACAGAGGAGTGACGTGTTCCCAGCGTCAGGGAGCGAGTGGTGGCCCTGAGGGATCTTACAGAAGGATAAAGAAGGCAAGCAGAACATTCTCTAGGAGCAGGTGTGCCAATGAGAGCGAAAACATGAAGCACAAAAAAGCTGTCCTGCTTGGCCCACCAGGCCTGGAGGAGTCCAACACCGTGTTTACCTGCAGCCCGGGAGGATTTGAGATGCAAAACATCCTGCGGTCTGGGACTCCCGCATCCCAGCCCCTGCCAGCCGCCCTTGCATCAGCTGCAATTGACTCAGCGGGCCTTTCCTCCAGACTGCCATGACGTTTGCCTTTAAAGGCAAAAAAGAAAATAATAAAAATGTAAAAGCCTTTTCCCCGGGCTTACTCACAGATGACTGGGGAGACGCGAGGCGGAGCCGCTAGGACTCAGCGCCGCCCCCTCGGCCGCCGCCGGGGGAGCCCACGTAGCCCACAGGCGTGCGCTCCGGCACGCACTCCAGCATCATCTGCCATCACCACCTGGGACCGCCCTGCCGATCCCAGCATGCTCTCTTCCTCCGAGCAGCCAAGCCTGGAATGGCTTGGAATCAAACCCAGAAAAGTCCCCAGTTCCTTCCTGGCGGCCTCAGAGACAAAGCTGCCAGTGTGAACGCAGCTTGGGGAGGGGGCCGCTTGGGCCCTCCGAGATGACGGCCAGGGCTCCGCGGCACTCTTCAAACTCTAAAGCCTCTAGCCGTTAGAGTAGAGGGTAGGGTAGGCTTAGATTGCCGCAAGTCCTTCCTCTGCTCAAAAACCCTCCGTGGCTCTCCTCTGCCTACTGAACCAAGTCCAAACTCCTATACCTGGCATTTGAGGACCTTTGTGACCCTCACCCACCAGCTTCTTCTCTCATTCAGATTCCCTCCAGGCTCGTCTCCTCCCTCTCCCAGCCCCCAACACTTCAAGCACAGGGGCTACTTAGCCTGGCTCCCTCTGGTTTAATTAAGCTGCACCTTCATGACCCACTTTTTGTTTACACTCCTTTCTCCCCTCCCCCCCCTCCACTCCCCAACCCAACCTTCCAGGTTCAGATGCTACTTATTGTTTCCGGTGTTCCCTCCTTGGTTGAAGTTCAATCCTATTTCACAGGACTCAGCCACCCCAAAATAGACTAGCCGGCCTGAGAGTCTAATCTCTGATCCAGGGTCAATAGCTACTGATGACTGTACCTCTAAAGACAGCCTCCAGGGTCATACAACTTTCACAGGGAAAAGTTAGAGAAATGAAATTTCAACCAGGTCATGGGTGTCTGTTTGAGCAGGTATGGTGTGAAAGGCAGGGGTAACGCTGCTTGGTCACTCCACTTTGTCTTCGAGGGCCACCATGGCAATAGGAAGGGGAGTGGTTGAATTTCCGACACCGTGAATTAATATCATTTATTTGGGTAAACTTTAACTCGCATCCATTCACCTCAGGCTTACCCAGGAAGGAATTGGTATACCCGTTTTATAAACGCAGGTCTTGAGGCTCCGAGAGAGAAGGGATCTGCCCAGGGATGTCTGGAAAGTAAACAGCAGAGCTGGGATTCGGTCTTCTGACTCCAGAGCTCCACCATCCGTCTCTGAGCTGGGTGGGAAGATTCTTTCTTCCCTTCAGCAATTACTCTCTGCCTGCCTGCTGTCTCTGCACGAGTTTTTCCCTTTGCCAAGAATGGCCTTTACACTGACCGACCTGGTGACCTCACATTCATTCTTCTAAACCCTGCTGCCCTCCCCCTCCCCCTTCCCCCGGAAGATCTCCGCTCTCTCCGTGATACAAACCCTGCTCCTGTGTGCATTCTTACCCCTGCAGTCCACTTGGTGTGGTGGTGCGTCTCCCCTCTTGCGTCCTCTCTAGTTTTGGGTCTCCATGAGGCTAGCTAGCGTTAGGGTTAGGGACCCATACCTCTGTCCCTGGGGAAGTGAGACCCCTAGCTGAGTGGAGCATCGCACTGCTGGGAAGAGGCACACAGAGTAGACTAGATGTGCTAGGGAACAGAGACTGCGCGCAGGGAGGTGGCAAGACCCAAAAGGCACTCAAGGAAAGGCTAGAAGAGTTGCCAGGAGCCTGGTAGGTCAGTTGGGTACAGCGTCCTCCGGATGCGCCCGTCCATCCTGGGTCAGGGCACATACAAGATGCAATCAATCAATGCAAAATAAGCGGAACAACGACTCTCTCTCTTTCAAATCAATTAAAAAATAAAGTATTTAAAAAAAAAAAAAAAAGGTGGCAGGAAGCAGGCAGATTAACGGCCCATTCGTTCATCATCTCTGCCTTCCTTCTTCCCTCCTTCACCCCAGCGTCTGAGTGACGGGAGTCCTCTCTCGGGCCCCCTCCCCGCGCAGCCCCGCCCCCGACGTGCCCAGGCCCCGCCCCCGCGCCCCCTCCCCCGCCCCAGCACTCACACACACACCAGTGGCGCCAGCCAATGCCCGGGGTCCTATAAACCGTGGAGGTGGCCTCGCGGAGCTCCCAGACCGCGGGTCCTGGGAGAGAGCGCCATCACACTCGCCGTCGTAGTCTCGGGACCTGAGCCGCCCGCCCGCCCGCGCGCCCGCTGCACCCGGAGCCTCCGGCGCCACACAGCCCGGCCATGGATCCCAGCGAAAAGGTGAGCCGCGCGCTCGCCCGGCCCGGGTCCCTCCGGCCGCCGGCCGCGCCGTGCACCCGGGGGGCGGGCGGCGCGCGTCCCGGACCTCCCGGGCGCCGGCCTAGCGCGCGGGGACCGGGCCGCGGAGGTGGCCGGGGCTCGGACCCGGCGCGCTCTCGGAGACCGCACTGAGTGTGTGGCTTCCGGGGCAGCTGCGCGGGACCGGAGGCTCACGTCTCTCACGATCTCCCGGCGCCCGGACTCCTCCTGTGGCACCCATTGGCTGAGCCGGCCGAGCCCCCGGCCCGGCCCGGCCCGGCCCCGCGGCGGCGTGCGGAGGAGGCGGGACCCTCCTCCTGCTGGCACCCCGCCGCCGCTCCCCTTTCCCGGGGCGCCGCAGCTCGCGCGGCCTGGGTTCCGGGGCGCAGGGCTCCCCGCTGAGGCCGGGGGACTCCGGCTCCGGGGTGCCCGGGGCCTCCCGGGCTTTCGATGAGAAGAAGCTGGGCCCCCCGAGGCCCTTCTGGGCGAGGAGCGCAGGCCCCGGAGCTTCACGTGGTCCGGGGAGGCACGCGTGTCCCCGGGGCTGGGGCGCGGGAAGGGACCCCAGGCTGAAGGGGAGCCTGAGGAAGGGGGCTGGGGACCTGGAGGCGTCCCTCTCTGAACACGGGGACAAGCAACCCCTCTTCCCTCCGGGGACGGCTTTGTCCGGCCCAGAACGTGTAATTGATCGAGCCCATCCCGCGTGCAGGACATGGTTTCTTTCCTTCCTCCGAGGTTTTCAAGTCACTTTTTTTTTTTTCCCTTGGAAACTTTCCCTCTTATTCGCTTGGATGGTCCTAGCTCCTGGGCTGGGAAGGCGCGAGGATGCGCTTTCTTCTTTTTTTTTTTTAAACTGGATAGCCTGAGCTCTGCACCGTCCCTGCCTGCAGGCTACAGAGTTGCGTGGTGCGGGGTCCGGGATCCGGCTGGGCAGAGCGGGGGCCCTGACATTGACACCGGGCTGTGCCCTCAGCGGGGAAAAGGCTCCCTCTTACCTGTTGAATCCTGACTGCTTGCTTCATTCCGCCCTGGGGAACTCGAATTCGGACAGTCATAGTCTAGTTAGCCTGTAATGCTGGGATAGAACCTAATAAAAACCAAATGGAAAAGCGCTAGTGGCCAGGGCTTGAGACCACCAAGTCTGAACCCTTGCTGTGTTATCTCAGGACCCTGGCAGGCCGCTGAACCTCTCTGGGCCTCCGTTTCTCTGTGTGTAAGGCAGATAACAGGGTGAGAACTATCTGTTCAGCATGTGATATAGAGGACCTGGGTGTTTATTTGTTGAGTGGATAAGTGAATATTCTGCGTGGAGGTAGAATACGCTTAACAGTGTCCCGGCTGGCATGGCTCAGTGGTGGAGAATATCCTTAACCGTTTGCTAAGCACCTGGCTAGTTAAATGCTTTTCTGAGGTCCTGCCGATGTGGTTCTGAAGTCCAGCGTAGCTCAATTGCCTTATCTGCCTGCTAATGTTATTTTCATCATTAGAATAGCTGTAAGAATTCAGAAAGAAAATGTGTGTGTCCTCGTGGATGGTCCATAAATCGTCCTGGCCGATGTGGGCTCCCAGGATGCATTGCTCTTACCTGGGCTTCAGGTTTCCTAGACCTGAGCTGTGGCCTCTGTCCAGAAGCCTGGCATTCTGACAGTGTGTACTTTCGGGGAACCCCAGGGTGTCTGGGCCGCGAGTACCACTTGGTCAAGGAATCATGAAGGTCTCAGTTCTTCCCCAGTTAGGGGCTTGTCAGGAAGCTGGTTTGCAGAGGTCACCAGCCCACGGGTGAGAGATGAGTCAGCTAACGTGGCTGCCCTGCCTCCCCTGTCAGGGCGAAATGAATCACAACCCAATGAAAAACGACTTTCCCAAGGTCACACACACCGAGCCTCCTGCCTCAAGACCCACTGCCCTCTTCCTAGGGTGACAGAAGAGGGTGAAGGAAAGTCAGAGCAAAAAGGGGCCTTCCATTTGGCAGACGAGGAAACTGAGGCCAGAGAAGGAAAGAGACGTGGCCGAGATGAGGCTTTCACAAAATAGTGGAGATGTTCTATCGTATTTAAAAAAAAAAAAAAAAAAAGATGCTTTCTTCTCCACACCCCGGTCCTCTGTGCCATCCTGCACGCACCCCGAATGAGTAGGAATTCCCAGACTCCTGGGGCTAGCAAGCTCTCTCTGGACTCAGCAGGAGTCTCCGAGTTGGATTGGGCACAACTTGACAACTGAAACCCTTCTGTGAGCGGGAACAACATGTGTCCTCACAAAACTATGACCTTGGGGAAGTGGCTTTCCTCAGAGCTCTGGTTTCTTCTCTGTGACATGGAGGCTCGCTCCCCTGTGGTGGGTGCGGTGAGACAGGCCCGGGGCCCTAAGTCAGGGCAGTGGCTATTTTAAGTGGAAACACCCTCAGTCCGGCCTGTTTGGGTGCGCGGGCTATTGTAAACATCTCCGTGAGGATCCTTGTCCCGGGCTGAGCCATTCGGGGACCCGACCCCACTTGCCCCGGAGCTGGGTCAGCCCCAAATCCCCCCTAATCAGCTTGTGACTTCAGGGAGCTCAGCCTCCTGGTCACGGGGTGTCAAGCGGCCCAGAGCTCGGCTCTGGCTCCAAGGGTGCGGGCATCCAGTCCCCCCTCCTCCGGGCTGGCAGAGGTGGGGAGGCCGGGAACAAAGGGGAAAGTGTGTGCGGCACTGGCTGGGGACCCGCGGCCCTTCCCCCCACGGCACTCCTGGACAAAAAGGCGAAAAAGCCACGCAGTTTGCTAACGGGGCGTCCCCAGGATCGTAGAGGCCGAGAAGGCATCTTACGGGCTCAGAGAGGCTGTGTCCGGGCCCACAGACCCCGCCTGGCCACCAAAACAAACCTCCATTGTTACCTCCGTCCGTGGGAGGGGTGGAATGGAGCTGGAGGCTCTGCCATCCGGCCACCAGGCCAGGGAAGCCGTAGCTAAGGCGTAAATGCTGGGGCTTGACAGGAACAAGGCCTTGGATTTGGGCAGAACGAAGGCAGCGCCCATCCTCTCCCAAGACCACCTCTCTGGCGTCTGCCTCCCAGGGGCCTCCGGCACCCTGGAAGTTGAAGGGGAGAGAGAGCTTTGGCCAGGTCCCAGTTTACGGAGCATTTGGCTACAGAGGGAGGCCTCTCTGTCCGTATCACCAAATCCCCGCCCCCCCTCCTCCCCGTGGAGAGGTTTGGGAGTGGGGAGGAAAAGGAGGTCCCCTAGGCAACAGCTCCACCATCCGACCTCAGGTCGGCCACGCCTCCTACGGGAACTCATTTCTTCAACCGCCGCAGTCGAAAAACAGAAAATACCTCTCTGGGTCAGGTTGTGGAATTTTTATTTTTTATTTTTTTATTATATAAGTATTGGAGGCCACCGTGGAGAAAGACACAAAGTAAAAGAGTAAATGCCTTCCCCCAGCTGTACCAGTTTGCTGTTTACCCTCACACACCTCATTCTGTGCGTGTGGATATGTGTGCCTGTAAGCGTAATTTCTATGTAATTGGATCCCGTTCTGCGTGGCCCACCACCCGTTAGAAGTAAATTCTCGCAGTTCTTCCCTGCGTGTAGAAGCAAGTGCCATTTGTACAAGCTAATTATCTTCCCTTTCTCTACACAAAATGTACATTCTAGTCATTGTTTCATACTTCGCTTTTTTTCTCTGAAAAAAATCTACCCTGTGGCTCTATTCCAGATCAAGTACATACAGATGTGTTGCATTCTTTTCAACCAGCTACATAGTGTTCCCTGACAGGCGTGTCTCGTGATTACAAAATGGTACCCCCATCACTTTTTCTTCATGCCACTCACTGCCTGATGTATATCTTAGGTATTTCTTTTCCGTCCTCGCCCTCAATTAAAATATCAAGTTCTAGAAAGGCAGGAATTTGGTGTAGAGTGCCCAATTCCCCATTGACTAGCATAGTGTTGGGAATGTGCATCCAAGCATTATCCTTTCCTTAGTAATGTAATTTATTTTTTGTAGAAAACATCTCTTATTGAGAACTGGAGTTCTTAGGGCATGTTCAAGGTCATACAAGCGGGGAAGCTGGGACTTATATTTGTTTGCTGAGAGTGTCGTGGACCTTTGCTTATCCCCATGGTCTTGTCAAATTAAATTGGCCAGAGTTGAATTGGTACCCATCTCACCACTAAAGGGGTAACCTCTCAGGGTGGCAGCTTCTCCAGATGTCCAGGTCCTGACGCAGGGCCTACACACACAGGCCAGGGAGTTAGTTGTTTGCATTTAACATCTCATTTTATTTTATTTTATTTTTTTAAATATATATTTTATAGTGAGGAAAGGAGAGGGATAGAGAGAGAGAATCATCGATCAGCTGCCTCTTGCACACCCCCTACTGGGGATGTGCCCGCAACCCAGGTACATGCCCTTGTCCGGAATTGAACCTGGGACCTTTCAGTCCATAGGCTAATGCTCTATCCACTGAGCCAAACCGGTTTTGCTAACATCTCATTTTAGGAGCAGCCCCTTTTTTACTTATTTAGGGTTTTGCCTGAAGGGCTTTGAAAATCCTGTGCCGTTTACCTATCGAGTTTGCACGTAGCGGTTCAGGGGACCTGGGGCTTAAAGTAGAAATTGGCAAACTTTTTCTGTGAAGAGCCACGGAGTAAGTAAATGTCACCGGCTCTGCCACCGTCAGCCACGATCACTCATCCCTGTCACTGTTGCACAGAAACAGCCATAAACAATACATTCAATCAAACTCTATTAAGGCTCACTGAGATTTAATACAATTTTCTTGCGCCACAAAATATTAGTCCTTTTCCCCAGCTCGTTAAGAAAACATAAAGCCCATTCTTAGCTGGCAGGCTGGACTCGGTCCACGGGCCGTTGCCGCCGACCTTGGAGCGAAATCCACCCGAGTGGCCAGGAGCCTGGGCTGTTCTGACTCAGAACGGGCAAGGCCCGGCGCTGCTGGACGGGGATCTGACCTACATAGAAAGCACCAGGTAGAAACCTTGTTTCCTTCAGGGGCCAGAACCCGGAAGCGAAGTGGGGCTGACAGGAGCAGGAAGGGCAGACGTTGGCATCAGAGACCCCTCCCCGCTTGAAATGTCACAGAAGCCGAGGGATGTGCCGGTACCCATGTTTCTCTCTGAGCCCCCCATTTTCTCATCTGTGAAGGTGGGAGCAATCTCTCCCCAGCGTGTGCTCATCATGGTGAAATGGGGGTGTGTAAGCAGCCCCTGGGATGGTGCCTGGCCCCTTACAGGTGCTGCAGGTGCTGCTAAATTCAGCAGCTCCCTCCTCTCCTCCTGCTTTAAAGATTAATGAGGACCGCTCCCCACACACAAAGGATTGATCAGTGCCTTCTGCCTCCAGGGACAGGGGCAGGGAGGCTCCGCCAGGCAAGTCCTGACATTCCTGGGAGGGTGGAAGCGAATGGCTTCAAAGGCAGTAAATGCCTGAGGTCCCCGGAAGGTCAGGCACTGGGGCCATATAACCCATTGCTCAGCTCTTAGGAGGAAAAGGTCAGAGAGGGCAGAAGGCCAGCACAGGAATCCAAAGAACTCCCGTCCCAGCAGGGGCTTTGTCCGCTGGGTGTCCTGGGCCCCTGCCCTGACCTTCTGCTCCCGTTTATCACACACGGGCTTTAAGGCTATTATGCAATTTCTTGGGCTTTTTTTTTTTTTTTTTTAATCCTCATCCAAGGATATGTTCATTGACCTTAGAGAGAGAGAGAGAGAGAGGGAGAGAGAAACATCAATGTGAGAGAGAAACACCGATCTGTTGTCTCCTGTACATGCCCCCCTGTACATGCCCCGACATGGGATTGAACTGGCAACTTAGGTATGAGAATCAAGCCCACAACCTTTTGGTAGATGGGCTGATGCTTGAACCAACTGAGCCACCCAGCCAGGGCATTGGGCTTTTTCTTTTTTTTACCCAGAATTTTGTTCACGTGAAATCTTAAAAAAGAAATGTACAGGAAATAAGTACAAAGCGGGCTGTCATGGATCCAGTAAGCCCCCACTCCCTCAGCCCCCATCTCTTTGGAGCTGGGGGCCAACCAGTCACAAAGGCTGTGTCCCATGCTCCCGTGCACCTGGGGAGGCCACATCCTGACTCCAAATGGCAGTAGCCACCTGCCCTCCCTCTGCCAGGATCCACCGAGGTTCTGCTGAAGGCCAAGTCCGAGGAAGGGCACGTAGCGAGTCAAAAGGCTACGCTGCTCGCAATGCTACCCGGCCAGAGCCAGCATCATCATCTCCGTGTGTGGGAGGAGAGGTCCCAGTTTGCGGACACCTCACCGCTGGTTTCTGGGGGAGGGAGAGCTCTCGGCGAGGCTCCGGACCCCCAGAATTAGTACAGAGGTGACGATGTTTGGGGGTGTGCTGTCCCTCTCTGTGTGGGACCCTGAGCCTGAGCCTTTGCTGAACTGGAGTGTCTGGGGCACCCGACGGGTGTCAGGGGTAAACTGGGCTCAGTGGTCTTTCCTCTCCAGCCCTGTGGGAGGGGGTAGGCCGTTCCTGTTGGCCTGTTTCCGCCTCTCAGAGCGGAGCTTTCAGTGCTCCTCGGAGGACTGACAAATGGCCAAGTTAGTCCGTGAGAGTGAATACCGATCTGGCAGAGCAGATACACACAGAGCCAGTTTTGTCCAAAAGTTAAATTCAGAAGCGGTGGGTCTTTTACAAAGTCCCTGTGCTGTGTCCTACCCCGGGCACTCTAGGCCCTGCTTACTGAGTTCCCAGTCTGGTGGGTAAACAGCAGGTGAGTGTTCCAGCTACGTGGAGCAAAAGCTGGAGACTGTAGCAGACACAGCAAGGGAAAGGCCTGGAAGAGTGTGGGTGTTGTAGAGGCAGTCCCATCCCCAGAGCGCCTCAGGGTCTGGGCTCCACATGACTACTGCACCCCTAAAAAAGGCTTCCTAAGAAAACTGCAGGCTGTGGGGTTTGCACCCCTTCCCTAAGGCACCATCAACTTGTCCGTTAGCTTGACACTAAAAAATATAAATAAATAAATACATGTTGAATAAATGGATTCCGTCACCAGGCTTCAGTTCCAGCCACAGAGATGGTGGGGGCAGACGGGGCTATGGCCGAGGGTGGCTTCCCCTCCTTCCCTGATTCAGAAAACACTTGTCTAGTGAACCCTGCGAACTCTGTGATGGGCACTGATTCAGACCTTCACAGCAATCCTGCAGGGAAGGAACTCTCATCCCCATTTCCTATGTGAAGAAACCAGAGCCAGGGCCACCATAGATCCCAAGTCCACGGTGAGGGAAGCAGCTCCCTGCCCTTCACCCTGGGCCTCCTGACCCCAAGGCCAGCAGCGGCCAAGCTGGGTCTGGTGGGCTCAGCAGGGCGGGAGTGTGACTGGGTGCTTGGTGCCTACCAGAGAGCATGGGCAGCTCGCATCCAGCCACGCTGAGCACCTCCTGTTTCATCGGGGACCCCCTAGGGGGCTCCCTTTTACTGGAATGCAGTCTTGCCACCACCTTCCCCCGCTTGGCAGACTCCCTGCATGGAGTCCTTCATGGCCCAACTCCGGGGTCCCCTCCGCAGAACCCATCTTTGATGGTCCCCAGGCAAAACTACAAGTCCCACAGTGCCCTCTCCCCAGAAGCCTCTTCCGTGATGTCACGACCGGGCCCTGAGCACGGCCCCGGTCGTTTCTGTGGGTCCTCACGCAGCAGCCTGCCTGGGTGGATGTGCTTATAACCCAGGGCGTGGACAGGCAGGTTTTCTATAGCAGAGTTTGACCTTGACCTGCCAAACAGCACAGTCCTTGATTCCTAGCAGCCGCCAGAGGCGACAGCTGCTGGTCGGGGTCCCAGGGGTGACTTCAGAGACCCAGAGAGGCCCCTGGAAGATCCCAGCCAGACTGAGAACAGGGCCGGTGATAACAGCACTACTTCTCACAGGGCCCCGGCCGCAGCGTCGTGTATTCATGTGCTACCGGCGTGATTTTTTCCAGGATACATCTCATCTGTGTCATTTTTCACTACAATTGCTTTGTTCTAATCATATGAAACTGCAGGGCTTGTAAAAAGTTCAAAAATATGCCAAAGGGTACTATATATATAAAAAAAATCTCCCTTCCAAGCTGTCTCTGCTATTCAGATCCCCTAAAATATCTTCATATATATATATATATATATATATATATATATGTGTGTGTGTGTGTGTGTGTGTGTGTGTATATAATTGATTTTTTTTTTTTTACAGAGAGGAAGGGAGAGGGATAGAGAGTTAGAAACACATCGATGAGAGAGAAACATCGATCAGCTGCCTCCTGCACACCCCCCACTGGGGATGTGTCCGCAACCAAGGTACATGCCCTTGACCGGAATCCAACCTGGGACCTTTCAGTCCGCAGGCTGACGCTCTATCCCTTGAGCCAAACCAGTTTCGGCTAAAATATCTTTCTTATGTGCCCTTAAATAAGTAGATATTTATATCCACCACCACCCCCCAGCCTTATTTATTTATTTATTTATTTCCCAAAAAGTAGCATACAGCACACTGCTCTGAAGCTTGCTTTTTTTTCTTTCTTTCTTTCTTTTTTTTTCCTTAATATATCTCGGTGTTTGTCCCAAGTTAATATTGCATTATATAATTGGGACACGTTTTATTAAATCATAGGTTTGCATTGCCCGTTATATCGAGGTTTTTAAAATATATATATTTTTATTTTTAGAGAGAAGGAGAGAAACGTGGATGCAAAAGCAAAGCATCCATCGCCCACCTCCTGCACGCCCCCTACCAGGGATCAAGTCCGCAGCCCCAAGCATGTGCCCAGGGAGCCGAACCACCGGCAGCCTTTCAGTGCTCAGGACAACGCCCTACCAACTGAGCCACACTGGCCGGGGCGGCATTGCTTGTTTTGCGCTTACTCTGTTGTGTACTAGAGAAACATCTCTGTCGTACCGTTTTTGTCACACTCTGGACAACCCGGTGGACAGCCCCCAGCTAACGCATGTGACTCACCAGGCGGAACACGCTCACATGGTGAGGTTCAACAGCCACCGTTCGGCCCCTCCTCTGCCATTGCTCGGCCTTCCGCATCCTCTTCCTCAGTCCCAGGGGTCAGCCTATGAATGGGCTGGGCCGGGGCCCACCGGAGGGGGGCTGTCAGGTACTCACCAGCCATTCAGACCTGACTCCCTGGGTCTGAAGGCTTCCTCGGGAGTTGAGAGGAGGAGAGGAGGGGACTCTGGGGGCCCTGCGGTGAGCTGAGTGTGGGGTTGCGGTGCTGAGCAGGGAGGGACAGGGTTTAAAGGGGGTGCAGCCTGCCGCGAAGAAAGCCCCGGCATCCAGGATGAACGTCCAGAGTTTGGCCCGGGAGGGGCCGGGTGAGCTGGGAGAAGGAAGGGCCCAGCGCTCACCTGGTGAAGAGTGGACTCTGAGCTTGTGCGCTCGGGCTGGCCGAAGCCCCTTCCTCCTCCTCAGTCCCTGCTGTGAAAACCTCGGCTTTCTCAGTGTTGGCCTCATAGCAGAGAATGGAAAGACCACCCTGGGAACATGTCTGATGAGCAGCTAAGCCCGGTGCTGTCAGTGAGGGCTGCTTCTGGGTTCGGTGGGGAAACTGAGGCCCATCGCAAGGCGTGGCTGAGCTGAGAGCCTCCCCCTGCAGGCATAGCTCAGGACTGTGAGCTGCCAGCCCTCTCCTCAGGGCCCAGCCCGGTGTGGTGCCCACAGGTGTTCTTTGCTGTCCCTCCCCTGACTCCATTCTCTTACTACCAGTTAAGGGCCTGCCTAATGTCACTTTTTTTTTTTTAATTTTAATAAATTTTATTGATTTTTTTTTTTTTTTTTTTTTTTAACAGAGTGGAATAGATAGCTAGGAACATCAACTAGCTGCCTCCTGCACACCCTCTACTGGGGATGTGCCCGCAACCAATATACATGCCCTTGACCGGAATCAAACCTGGGACCTTTCAGTCCACAGACCAATGCTCCATCCACTGAGCCAAACTGCATGTCACATTTCTTGACTTCTTCGTTTTAAAAGAGAAAAAAAAAAGAGTCCCCCTTTTAACAAGAGGGGCTCTTGCTACAAGGCACCATCTCTCTAGCAAGGTGCTTGTCACCCAGGGCCCACCTGCCTGCTGCTCTCAGGCCCCAGCTTCCAGGGGGCAGAAACCCACCACCACTTTTCTCCCCTTTGCCCATTGAAAACCTTTGGCCCCACACTTCTACTTGCCTCCTGTCACATACTTTTCCAGAGCACATTCCTGAGCGGTATGTCATCTGTGTCCAGATAACCCTGAGAGGTTCAAGGTCTGGGATGGCTACGTGAGGGACACGAGGTGGGGAATCCTGGAACCCTGAGCTCCAGCCTGGCTCTCTGTAGACCTTTGAGCGAGCTGGAAACTCTGCTCTCCCTCATCTCAGCCTCTTGGGGCTCCGTTTCCCACTGTGAAGGGAGGGAGGGAAGGATGGGACCACATTTCCAATGCTGATCAGCCTGAAACTGTTCCCATTTTGCAGACCAGCAAACAGAGGGTCTGGGAGGAGTGGGAAAGACTCAGCGTGCTGGAATTCACAGAGCTAGTAGGCAGGTAGACTAGAATCAGAAGCTAGCCCCTTTTGAGTCCAAATCCAAGGCTCCCCCTCCTCCACCCATCTATGTAGTTTCTCCCATGTAATGTGGTCCCCCTTTCCTAGGGGCATTGCTTCCTGGATCTCCCCAATCAGTCTGGAGCCACCTGCACCCCGGCATGGCTCCACCCAGAGAATGACACCCCAGAGAAGCCAAGACCTGTCCATCTGTAGCTGAAACCTAGCCGCAGAGAGAGAGAGAGAGAAGACCCAATTCCCCCTCCGCCCCGGAATGAGTCTGGCCAGCCTGGTGTCTAGAGTCAGGAGGGCTGGTTAGGGCACCTGGAGTCAAAAAGTGGCCAAGTTTCCTGGGAGAAAGGCTGGTGGAGCGCCAGGAGTCAGGCAAGATACCTGAGTCAGAGAACCTGCCCGCCCAGGCTCTGCCCTGTAGTAACCCGGCCCAGAGCTGCCTGTAACAGTGTGTGTTTTTTTCTCTGCAGAAGCTGACCGGCACCCTTATGTTGGCCGTGGGAGGGGCAGTGCTCGGTTCCCTGCAGTTCGGCTACAACACCGGGGTTATCAATGCCCCCCAGAAGGTGAGTGCTCTGCTTTCCTTGGCTTATCAGCACCAGCTCGCACTGCACACCCTCTCACACACTCCCCCTGCCTCTGAGGTGTCAGGCATTTATGCCAACTCACCATCTACCTCAGTATCCTCTTTCCTGGCCCCGAACAGGTCAGAGGTTCTTACCATTGGCCTTAAATTCTTGGGGCTTCAGAATTCTAGAAGCTTGGGGCCTATAGAAACATGGGGTCTTCATAGGAGGGACCTTGAGCAACCTCCTCTACAACACAGACATTTGTAATAATCAGAGCAATCCCTTGTATAATGGTGCTGCTTTTAAGTGGTACCTGGGGCCAGAGAGGGCTCTCATGGTGCTTATCTCACTGGCTGCTCACCTGCAGTCCTAAAAGGCAGTGGGCAGCATCTACCATGCCCATCCTGCAGATGGAGAGAGTAGCCGGAGAGAAGGCACCTGTCTGGCATCACCCAGCTCGTCAGGGGAGCCCTCCTGGCCTGATGGCCCCTGAGCCTGTGCTCACAGCCATCCACGCACAGCACACTCCTTATAAGGCCTCCCGCTCTAGGTTAAGCCGCCTCCTCTCCCTGGAGGCCCTCTGCCAGTCAAAACACAAATGGCGTCTTGCCCTAGGGAACGGCAGGGGCTGAAGGCCTGTGCTTACTTCCTCTCCCCACAACGGCATCCCAGATCTGCCCTCACTTGTTCACTAGGAGGGACCCTGGTGATCACCTCCAGCCCAGCCCTCTTGCCCCAGGGAGGAGAGAAGAGGAAAGCAGTCAGGAAAGGGAACTGGACTGCCTCCCTCCTCCACACCAGGCCTTCTGCATACGGTCCTGAGGTTGGGTGGTGATTTCCATTTTACGAACCTGAGAACTGGCCCTGGGCAGATGAGGGTGGATGACATGACTAATGGTCTCAAGGTCCGGTAGCTAGTCAATGGTGGAGTCAGAAGCCACATTCTTGTTTACGCGACCCCTTCCTGACCAGCCAGCTTGCGAGTGTAAAATGCTGCACCAGCTCCTGGGGAGGACGAAGTGAGAGTGGACATCCGCTGTTCAGACTAGAAAGTGAGGGTGGCTGGCTCCCAAGGCTCAGGGGCCTGTGGGAAGGACAAGGTGGTGTCGGGAGTCAGAGCTGGGCCTCCTCCAAGCAGGCGGAGGGTGGCTGTCGGAGCTACGCCCTGTGCTGAGGAGCGGGTCACAGGAAGGCCTGGCCTGCTGAGTCATGAAGGGACTTTTCTCAGCTTGTCTGGGATGGGAACTGAGGGCACATGCTTGGTGCAGCCACCAGCCCTGCATCGCTAAGTTCTCTGAACAGCCCTTGCTAAGGTGTGTGCCTTGGAGCAGGCTCCGTTTGGGAATCCTTACAGACAGAAAATCTGTATCGTCATAGAAAGAGGTTGAGGGCACATTGGGGTTCCCTGGACACTCCCAGATTCTGAGCTCATTGGTCTGGGCTTCTGTTTGGGCATCAAATTATTTTTCCTCTCTCTCTTTAATTTAAAGTCTTTGTTTTATTTATTTATTTTTTAAATATATTTTATTGATTTTTTTTACAAAGAGGAAGAGAGAGGGATAGTTAGAAACAAGGTCCCTCCTATTAAGGTCCCCCACTGGGGATGTGCCCGCAACCAAGGTACATGCCCTTGACCAGAATCGAACCTGGGACCTTTCAATCCACAGGCCTGTGCTCTATCCACTGAGCCAAACCAGTTTCAACTGAAGTCTTTATTGTTTAAAGTATTACCTAAGGCTCATTTTTCCCTCATTGACTTCTCCCCAGCCACCCCATTCCCCCGGGCATCGAATTTTTAAAGCTCCCCAACTGATTCTAATGTGCAGCCAAAGTTGAGAACTATTGGGTGAAGTGATGTCATGACTTATAGACATAGTGAGTTACTGACAGAACTAGGGCTCTAAGAGCAGGACACAGGAGGTGTTTTCCAGAAACAACAGGGTGGGGATGAGCAGGGGCCCTCCACCCTGCAGAGAGGGGAATAAAATGCCCAGAGGAGAGAAAGTCCGGTGTGTGACTTGGGTGAATGGGAGGAGAGAAAAGATTGAGAAGGCCACAGCTAAGCCAGAGCCTGGCCACCAAGGGCCTTGTGGGTAGGGTAGCTCTCATCTGTAAAATATCCAGCCACCGGTGTGGCGTGGGACAGTCAGACTGGGCATGTGGGCCTGAGCGGGGTGGCTCAGGGGTTGAGCATCGATCTATGAACCAGGAGGGTCATGCTTCCATTCCCGGTTAGGGCACATGCCCAGGTTCTGGGCTGGTTCCCCAGTCGGGGGGCATGCAGGAGGCAGCCAATCAGTGATGTTTCTATCTCTCTCCCTCTCTGACCCTCTCTGAAATCAATAATAACATATTTGGGGGAGGGGGGGGGCAAAGAATGGTCATGTGCACACTACCATCTAGGGCAGTGGTGGGCAAACGGATTAGTCAGCACAGCCAAATATCAACAGCACAACGATTGAAATTTCTTTTGAGAGCCAATTTTTTTAAACTTAAACTTCTTCTAACGCCAATTCTTCAAAATAGACTCGCCCAGGCCGTGGTATTTTGTGGAAGAGCCACACTCAAGGGGCCAAAGAGCCGCGTGTGGCTTGCGAACCACAGTTTGCTGACCACGGGCTAGGGCAAGCTAGGGAGTGTGGACTTTAGAACGAGGACAGCGGGGGGGCGGGGGGGGGCCATGGAGGAGGGCAGAAGTAATCAGATTTGTATTTTGGGAAGATGATCCGGGTGTCTGGGGTCTGGGATGGATCTGAACATGTGAGACTAGAGACTGGGAAGCTGGTGAGAAGGCTGCTCTTGCAATAGGGGTGGAAAAACAAGCACTGAGTAGGAAGGATGGGCAGGATTTGGTCATCAGATCAGTGTGAGGACAAGAGGGCAGGGCTTCAAAGTCATTTCTAGGTTTCAGGCTTGAGGGGGCGCTGACAGGGCCCGAGGGCCGTGCAGGAATGGAGGTTTGGGATGGCACCACCAGAGATGTGCGAGACGCACTTTGACGTGGGGTCGGTTTCTTAGGGATCAGCTGGAGAAAAGCTACAGGTTGGTCATTGGTATCCAAATAGCGGGAGAGGAGACTGTTCTAGAGAGATTGGAATAGAGAGAAGTGAGGGCCAAGCCTCACCGATTGAAGAGGGGGATCCTAGGCAGGAGGAGAGCTGGCACTTTCAAGCTAAGAGACAAAACCTCACAAGACAGGAAGAATGGAAGCACCTGAGGGCCACGGCCACGACCTAGAGCAGAGCCTGTCCATCCATCGTAAGAGGCACTCGGGGGGGATAGTGGGTGGAGGAATGGAGTGAAGGAACGCTGTCAGGGGCCCCAGAGGTCAGCCTGGACCAATCAGCCCCATATTTCTGGATGTGGAAGACCCACTGGTGACCCCGTGGTGGCAAAGGCTGGCTGGGGGAGCCATGTGAGTAGAAACCTCCCTGTGGCCAGTTGAAGAGAGAGGGCGAGTGGGAAAGAGCAGAGACGGTGGTGGAGGAGGGAGAAAAGGGGTATCAGCTAGAGGGGCCACCTGGCTGGTTTGGCTCAGTGGATAGAGCGTTGGTCTGAGGACTGAAGGGTCCCGGGTTTGATTCCAGTTAAGGGCACATGCCCAGGTTTCGGGCTCAGTCCCCAGTGGGAAGGCAGCCAATCGATGAGTCTCTCATCATTGATGCTTCTATCTCTCTCCCTCTCCCCTTCTCTCTGAAATCAATAAAAATATATTAAATTAAAAAAAAAGAAATATAGAGATTTCATTTTATTTTGTAATTATTATTATTTTAATCTTTACACAACGATATTTTCCCATTGTATTTTAGAGAGAGGGAAAGACAGGGAGAAATATTGATGTGAGAGAAACACCTCAATTGGTTGCTTCCTGCACCAGGGTCCAGGCCGTGAGGAGCCTGTAACGAAAGTACATGCCCTTGACTGGAATCAAACCCAGGACCCTTTGGTCCACAGGCCGACACTCTATCCACTGAGCCAAACTGGCTAGGGCAAGCCTTCATTTTTAACATGTAAGGAGTTGGCAAAGGAGAAGGGGGTGAGGAAGAGCCGGGAGGAGCGCCTCCAGAGGAAGATGGTGGAGCAGAGGCAGCGGGGCTGCTTCTGGCCGGAGGGACTAATACTTCTGAGGTTACGGATGTGGACAAATCCGGAGCAAAGTTCTCCAGGTCTTGGGGCCTCCGGAAGGTGAGACGTGCTGTGGAAGACAGGTGGGGCAGCTGGCCAGGGCGTCTAGAAGGCCAGGTGGGCAGCACCTCAGGCCCAGCTGAGCCCATAAACTGCGCGTGTGGGCACCGGTCCAAAGGTCAATAAAGAAGCCAGCCTCAGGACTGGAGCCAGGGACCCGAGCGGTGGAAATGGATAACGCACACCCTGAGCCGAGCGGCACTTCCTGGGGCGCGCTCCGTCTATTGACTCTCGCACTTGACAAACACTTCTCACAAGCCTGGCCACTGTGCCCCAGCCAGAGGCAGATTGGAAGGGATACGTTTAACACCCAAAGAGGGGAGAGTACGACAGAGCGAGAACTGAAAGCGCAGCTCAGAGCACTTGGACATGGGATCAGGGATTCCGCAGCTTCGTTCCATAGGGACTGCGCCAGGTGGTGTCCTAAAGAAGAGGGCCAGAGTGGTGGGCACATGCTGGCCCCCGGGCAGCTGCCTACACATGGTCTGAGCAGGACTCTGCCCTCCAAAGACGCAGCCTCCCAGGAGATGGGGAGATTCTCCTTCGGGAAAAGCCAATATAATTATCAGAGGGCTTCAAGGTATACGGGAGCAAAGAGGAAGGAATGACTGATGCCAAGGTATAGAAGTGGGAGAGGCAGGCAGGGTTTCTCGAAGGACTTGGCCGCTGCTCTACACCTTAAAGCGGGGTGGGGAACCTTTTTCCAGCCAAGGGCCCATGTGGATATTTATAACATCACTCACAGGCCATACAACATTATCGACTTAAAAATGAGCCTTCTATATGTGGTCAGACATTTAATGAACTCACCCCCAGTGCCTTGGCTGGGTCAGACCAAACGATTTCTTGGGCCTTATACGGCCTGCAGGCCGGGCGTTCCTCACCCCTGCCTTAAACCTTAACGGTGAGGCAGTCCCACGGGAGGGAGAGCAGGTGTCCCAGGCGTGGGGGCGGCTTGTGCGAGATGCAGCGGCACCAAGTGTGTCCCTAATGCCGGATAGCTAACCGCCGGCACGGGCCCGGCCGACTGCCCGGTCCGTCGAGACCTTCTCTTAGGAAACCGCGCGGGGCTGACGGTCGCCCGCGTCCGGGAGGACTACCGCCGGTGGTGAGCATGCCGGGGCTGCTCTTAATCACCCGAAGCTCAGGCTCCTCCATCAAACAGCCCCGAGAGCTTCCTCCTGGAAGTGGTTAATTAACGATAATATCATTTTAAATGTTTACAAAGCAGCTCCCCATAAATTATCTCCTCACAGGAGCTTCCCAAGGTGCGTGGGACGGAGGCTGTGAGGTAGGAAAGCGAGGCTAGGTGAGGTCCCCTGGCCGGGGAGAGAGGCTGAGCCGGAGGCGGACTCCAGGCCCCATGCCTCCGTGACCCTCCGCTGCCCTGTGCCAGGACGGCCGCCTGCCCCCTGGGGGAGAAGGCGGGAGGGGAGCCCAGCCGCAGAGCGAATGAACGAACAAAGGCATCGGCCTGGGTGGAGAAGCGGCCTCTCCCCTGCGCGGGTGGCTGAGTTGCCAACAGGATGACTAACGGCCATTTAGGAACCATGAGTTCCTGGCCCAGGGACAGCGTCAGGCCCGTCTAAGGGTGAGGTATCCTCAGAAAGCACACGGTTGGGCTGCCCCTCCTTGTTTGACAAAGGAGGAGCTTGGCCTGGAGAGCCAGCAAGGTCTGCCTCACCCAGTGACTGGGTGACTTGGTGAGCGAGTGTCCCAGTCCCAGCCCTCTGTCCCCGCCCCCCCACCACCACCACCACCAGGCTGCGCCTCTCCTTACCTGGGCCAGATCCGAAGAGTCCGGCTCCCCTCTCCCGTCTCCCGTCACCCCTCACCCCTGCCCCCATCTCCACTAACACAGCCGCTTATGCTTCCCGTGTGTCAGGCATTGTTCCCGGTGCTTTAGAAATCCTAATGCAATTGATTCTTTCAATCACCCCGTTAGGAAGACACTATAATCCCTCCTTTATAAGAAATGAGCACAGAGATGCTAAGCAGTTAAACCAAGGACACACAGGTAGTAAGAGGCAAAGCTGGGATTTGAACCCAAGGAGTCTGGCTCCAGGTCGCACCCTTGGCCACTGTGGAAACCCCGGCCATCATACTGTAGTTCGATGAGCCCCGAAACCTTCACACACCTCCAGCTGCTGCCCAGCTGGTCCCTCCTGCTCCGACTTCCAAGCCCAGCCGGGCTGAGTCACATGCAGACATTTCAACCGTTTACACAATTTCTGACGTTATGACGCCCTGTCCCAGCTATATCATGCGACAGCTCTTCCTACCCCCAGCCTCCGCCGAGCCCCAGCCACACAGATGAATCAGACGGTCCTCATGTTGACATTCAGTCTGGAGGGAGCACATGGTACCTTGTAGAGACTTCCTCAGGAAACGTGGACTGGCCAGCGGGAGCAGAGGAGAGGGAGGGGCCATAGAGCAGGGTTTTCTCAACATAGACGTCCGGGGCCCCGTGCCTTGTAGGATGTCTGGCGGCACCCCTGATCTGTGCCCCCTCGGTGCCAGTCGTAAGCCACCGGAGTGACAACCAAAAATGGCTCCTCACATTGCCAGATGTCACCTGTTTGAGAACCAGAGACAGAGAAGGAGGGCGGTTATCAGGACGGCTTTCCAGAAGAGTTAGTGCCTTTTCTGAAAAACAGTCAGCAGCTCCCCCGGGAGAGGGAAAATGCAGAGGCGTGGGGTACCCCGGTAGCATGGGGGCGTTGTGTGGGCGGAGGAGACACTGCATCCATCCCGAGGAAAGAAAGGCTGTCTGCAGGGGAGACCCCGGAGGCCAGGCCCCCGTGAGGAGGAGCCCAGAGCCAAGGCCTGGCTGGGTTTGGGGAGAAGCCAAGCCCGGGCTCTAACCGAGAAGCAGCCTGGGTGGTCCGGGCCTCTGCGGCGGGGTGGGGCCCAGCTTCTAGCTCCATCTGCGGTGGCCGCGAGGGGCAGGGTTCTCTGTCCAGCCCCACCTGTAGCCTCTGGCTCTGAACCAGCAGCTGGCCCTGGGGCATGGCTGAGAGTTGCTATAGAGACATAACTCCGGGCTGAGGATGGGGTGCAGCTCCAGCTGTGGGGATGTGGGGGGAGAGGGGGAGAGAAGAGAAAGGGAGAACAGGAAATTGGGGTCAAATTCAGACTGAGGGCTAAATTGGGGGAGCTGGCCCTTCTCCTAAGGGGAGCTCAAAGCTTGCCTGGCTGTTAACCCCTTCATCCCCACAGTAATGTCTCCGAGAGAGGAGAGAAGGTTGAGAGGGAGCTCTGAGTCTCTCTCGGGATGAGCTAGAAGGCCCGGCCTCCTGAGTGAGAGGGATGTCTGCAGGGAAGGATGGTGAGACAGCCAGAGGTTCTGGAATACCCCTTCTATCGATAGTCACCTACTAGAGTTTTAGATCAAGGTTGGCAAGAAGGCCACATTCAGCCAGCTGCCTGTTTGGATGGCCCCTGAGTTAAGAATGTTTTTAATTTATGTTCTTAAATGATTAGGGGTTGGGGGAGGAGAAGAGGAAGCAACAGAGGCCATATGTGGTCTGCAGACCCTAGTATTTCCTATCTAGCCTTTTGCATAAAATGTTTACCAGCCCTGCTCTGAACTGTGACTTGTATGCTTCCCGCTGTAAGGGAGCTCACTGCCTGTCAGGTGAGTAAACACGGCCTGTAAGGCCTTGAAAGCCGCGTTTTTCTCCCGGGCTGACTCTGTCCACCCGGAGAGTCTGAGCCTGGCGCTTGCCTTGGGTCCTTGCCCACAGTATAAATTCCTAAGGGTAATGCTTCGTCTCCCTGCAGTTCGCAAATGGCAAACCTCTGGAAGCGAAAGCGGAGGGTCCTCAGGGACTCGCGGCGATGCAAGTGACAGCTTATTCCGTGTGCCAGGCAGTGCCCTCCACCTCCTGCCAGGGCAGGGAGGAAGTGGGAACTTCCTCTGTAGACAGCAGGCATGTGGTCCGTCACCCACAGTGGCTCGGGTGTGGGGGCAGGAGAGGATCATTCTCAACGAGTCAGACATGATGTAAGCCTGCCTACCCCTCCCCTCCCCCCCCATGCTTATTTACCCTGGAGAACGGCTAGGGTGAGACATCGCTTTTAACCGGAAACCGAGGGATCTCACATGCCCAGAGCCTACCCACTTCTCCATGTGGGCCCCCATCGTGTCGCTGAGCAGGCCACGCCTGTTCAATGAGGGGACAACTGGGCAGAGATCCTTAAGAGCCCCAACTCCTGACGGTCCCCCCTCACAGGACCCTCCCTTTCTCCCCAGAATGCACCTTGGCAGGGTGAATGAGCTGTAAGGGAGCGGAGGAGAGGGGCAGCTGAGCCTGGGCACTGGGTGGGCAGGGCTCCGCCTGCCATGTTGGGGATTAATTATGAGAAGAGGACTCTGGCTTCAGCGGGTGGGAGGAGTCAGGAGCAGAATCCAGGGGAGACCCAGGGCAGATGTTGCGTGAGGACCATCCTCGAGGGGCAGGTGCCAGGGGCGAGTGCAGAACTGACGGGGCCCGGTGATTGGTCGGATGGAGGGCATGGCAGGGCCCAGGGTGTCTGCCAGGCTTGTGATGAGCACGTGGGATGAGAGCGCATGAGGTGGCATGTTCAGGAGAGGCCCAGGCCAGGCCTCTCCTCACACAGGAGCCGGGCCGAGGATGTTGCCAGTAACCATGCTGTGGAGGCTGGATCTGTGGGATTCTTTTAGGGGGGTAGTGAGTAGGTTCTTCCCTTCGGGGTACCCAGCCCCTGCAAGGGGGGTGCTGCGGGCAGTAACTGGATGGAAGCAGCGATCCCAGGACGTCTCATTCTCCTGGCTCCCCAGGGATCTATCTCCCTGCCTTTCTGGGGCCAGGGCCAGCTTTGAGCACCTCGTGGGGCATGGACCCGCAGGGGCCAGAGGACACACGGCCCCCACACCGGCAGCAGGAATGGAGAACAGGGCGTCGCTTCTCCCCAGGAATGTCAGGTCTCAGACCAAGAGGCAGGGCTCCACCGCACGGCCTCAGCTTGGCCAGAGGTGCTGCTGCGGGGAGAGAGGATGAGTGCAGGGCCCAGGTGGAGGGCTGGGCTGCTCCCCTTTCCTCAACCCCATAAGGTATTCTGAGTGGCAGAGGGGCCCATGAGCCATGGAGGAGCCAGGCCTGCATAAACTTTGGGCCCTCTGACTTGCCACTACAAGCAGGAGAGTTAACTGGAGGTGAAGGGGAGGAGTCCAGTCACACCTCACTTGCACATGTTCCTCCAGCCAGCCCCAAGCCAGCCCCAAGAAGAGGCTTACAGACCTGAAATGCCCAGACAGACACCTCCCCGCCTGTACCTTTCAGCTCATGTTAGGCAGTAAGTCCTCACTCAGCCCTTACCTGTTGACTCTTGGCGCACAATTCAGACAAGTCCCATCTGCCGACTTCTTGGCAGAATCTAAAAGGATGGTGCGGGCAGTTCTGTGGTCGAGCATCGGAACCGCAGGAAGATTCTGAGAGCTGCAGGAGGCACAGCTTCGGAGCCTCTGGGGCAAGCACCTCTCCCGGTGTGTAGGTCTGGTTGCTAAGGGCATCAGAGAGAGTGACAGGAGGGAGCAGGACTTCCCCCAGATGACAGGTCGGGAGAGTGTGGGGCCTCGGAGGCCTGTCGTGTATCTGGACGGTACCCTTATCCAGGACATCTTGTTCTCCTCGGGGCTGATACCCGGAGCATTCCTGTTCCTGGCCGGGCCTCCTCTCGGGTGGCTCTGTCCCTTGAGGAACACGGGCACTCTGTTTTGTTTTGTTTGTTGGAACCCGCCTTCTCTCTGCCCTCAGATGAGGCAGGGGTTTCCAGAAGGAGGGCCTAGGGCCCTTTCTCCATGGACTCCTTCCTTCACTCACGAGGCGTCCCTGGCACCAGCTCTGGGAAAGGCCCGGTGTGAATCCGCTGGGCTCCCTGTCCTCCGGGAGGACAGACTTCTTGGGTCTCAAAAGGTCTTAGTGTGGTAAGGCAGGGTGGGCCCTCCCGGCAGGGTAGCCACGGGGGTGGGGAACGTGGTGTGCAGGGCTAAGGTAGAGGCATGGGTAGGTGGGAGGCTGGACTGATAGCTGGCAGGAGCCCTGGTTTGAGTTGTGAGATGCGGGCTTTGTTAGACTTTGTCAATGGTCTGCGCTTCCCTCGGGGCAGTACTACCCCTTGGCTCGGGGGTGGTACCAGGTACCATGTAAGCATCGAAAGGACACTTCATTAATTTCCTACGGCGCTATTTCCAATGTTGTCATGTGAGATGAGATCATTAGTCCTTGATCACGCTGGAGATAAGGTCAGAGCTGGGACTGCCCTTGTGTCGAGGTCCCTAACCCTGTACCGTCTGGCTTCCCTGGGATAAATACGTAGATCATTGGAGCTGCCTCTCTCCTCCCCCCACTCCCCATGGCCCCTATCCTAACTCCTCCCTAGAGCCCAGCCTGCCAGGTGTCTCCACGCCTGAGACAGACAATGGCAGCAGGGCCGAGAAAAGATGGCTAGTGGCCGAGGATCCACTGGAACCTCCGGGCCAGGCCCAGCACGCTCAGTGGCGTTCCTGGGACCGGAGGCCTCCGTTTCCCCTTTGGTGGTTGTGCCTAACCGCAGCCTCCTCTTCTGCTAGACCCCTGGGACTTGGGAGGGCTGAGGGCAGGGCCAGGGGAGGGTGTCTTAGAGATGCATCTGCTGTGTGTGCATGAACTTGTAGCATGACGCAGCAAAGGGCGCTGGGATGGGCATGGGGTTGTTTGAGCCGCAAGAGGTGAGGGGAGGAGGGGCACGCAGGTTTGTGAGTGGCTGATGCCAGGAATGCTCGGGTGACGTGGGCATGAATATGTGTGTGAGGTCTGTGTGCACAGGAAGCTGCTTCTGGGTACATTGGGCCTGTGCCCGGCTGCCCATGTGGCCGGGGAGGTCTGGCCGGTCCCATGGCCCTAGGTGTGTGTCTGCGTGTCCTGGAGTTAGAGAGAGAGGGTGCTCGGGCATAACCAGTACCTCCTGCCTGTCACATTCCTGGGAGCCGGCCAGGCCCTCCCCTGGGGAGGGACGGGGCTGGCGGACAGGCCTGTGCTAGGACAGATGGCTGCAATTCCTAGAACTACTTCCTCGTCCGAGCCTTTCCTATGTTTCCCGGCTGGGCACCTGGGAGAGGGGAGGGGGCCATGGGGCCTTCAGGATGGGACTTCCAGTCCAGCCACAAGGAGCTGGGTCTGGGAGACCAAAGGGCGGCCGTGTGAGTCTCATGAGCGTGGCTTGTGTGCAAGTTGGCACACCGGGCTCTGCAGGGCCGTGAGCCTGCCCTCCCTCCCTCCCTCCCTCCCTCCCTCCCTCCCTCTCCGGGCCTCTGGAATGGCAGAACCTGTCTGTCCGGCTGTATTTCCTCCCCGGCAGAGGTGGGAGTGGGGAGAGAACCTGGTGACAGGAGCTGGGGCCTTAGGTTCCTTGAGGAGAAAGGGGCAAGTGGGAAGGAGCACTTGCTCTCAACGCCCCGCTCTATGCCTGAACCTCCTCCACTGGGCATTTGCCGTCGTCCCCAGCAGGTCCCGCTGAGCAGGCACAACGCACAGGGCACCATTCCCCCTGCGTAGGAGAGCCAGAGGCGGAGCCCAGCCCCTGTTCCTCACCTGGGGAAGCTCAAGCCCGCAAGTGGGGAGGGACTTGGCTCCAGACCATGCAGTAGACCTGGCTGTTGTGACAGTGGTTGAACATCAATCAGCCCATGAACCAAGAGGTCACTGGTTCGATTCCCAGTTGAGGCACATGCCCGGGTTGCAGGCTTGATCCCCAGTACAGGAGGCAGCCAATCAATTTTTCTCTCTCATCCATGTTTCTGTATGTTCTTTTCCCTTCCTCTCTAAAAACCAATAAAAAACATTAAAAAAAAAAAACAACAACAACAACAACATGCAGCTGAAACGGGTTTGGCTCAGTGGCTAGAGCGTCCTCCTGCGGACTGAAAGGTCCCCGGTTCGATTCCAGTCAGAGGCGTGTACCTTGGTTGCAGGCACCTCCCCAGTGGGGGGTGTGCAGGAGGTGGCTGATCAATGTTTCTCTCTCATCAATGTTTCTAACTCTATTCCTCTCCTTTCCTCTCTGTAAAAAAATCAATAAAATATATTTTAAAAATACTAATTAAAAAAAAACAAAAGAGCCGAAACCGGTTTGGCTCAATGGATAGAGCGTCGGCTTGGGGACTGAAGGGTCCCGGGTTCGATTCCAGTCAAGGGCATGTACCTTGGTTGCGGGCATATCCCCAGTAGGGGGTGTGCAAGAGGCAGCTGAGCGATGACTCTCTCATCAATGTTTCTATCTCTCTATCTCTCTCCCTTCCTCTCTGTACAAAATCAATAAAATATATTTTTTTAAAAAAAGAGAGAGAGAGAGAGAGAGCATGCGGTGAATGTGGGGCATGGCCAGGTACGGGCCCTCTTCGGCATCCTGCAATAAGATGCCCGTCCTTGGGTGGCAAGTGCCAGGGAAAGGACCTCGGGGTCCTGGCCTCCCCCGCCCACCAGGCTGCTTCTCCCCCTGCAGGTGATCGAGGAGTTCTACAACCAGACGTGGACCCACCGCTATGGGGAGAACATCCTGCCCACCACGCTCACCACGCTCTGGTCCCTCTCCGTGGCCATCTTCTCCGTGGGGGGCATGATTGGCTCCTTCTCCGTGGGCCTTTTCGTTAACCGCTTCGGCCGGTGAGCACAGGGGTCCCGGCCCCGCCCAGGCTGTCCCGGATGGGAGTGGGGGGGGTTGGAGGAGATGTCCCAGCCTATTCCGGGATATTCCCTAGGACCCAGTCCTTGGGGAGTCTGGGGGAACCAAAGGACCCGCCTGACCTGTGACCCTCTCCCCCCACCCCGCAGGCGAAACTCGATGCTGATGATAAACCTGCTGGCCTTCATGGCCGCCGTGCTCATGGGCTTCTCGAAACTGGGCAAGTCCTTTGAGATGCTGATCCTGGGCCGCTTCATCATCGGCGTGTACTGCGGCCTGACCACGGGCTTCGTGCCCATGTACGTGGGGGAGGTGTCCCCCACGGCCCTCCGAGGGGCCCTGGGCACCCTGCACCAGCTGGGCATCGTCATCGGCATCCTCATCGCCCAGGTGAGCGGGGCAGGGTCTGCTCCCCCCGCGCGGCCCCCGCCCTGCGGCCCCAGTGGCTCTTGAAAGGCTGTCCGGACAGCCCCCGGCTAGACCTCTCGCCCCACCTTCCGCAGCCCTGCCTCCTGGGACAGCCCAGTACGGGTCCCAGAGGACACGCCGCCACGCGTGCTCCCCCGTGGGCCTCTGTGGCAGGAGAGCACATCCAGCCCAGCTCGCTTGGCCTCTGTCCTCGCCTGGGGACTCAGCCACAGGCCACGGAGGTGGCTCGCCTGGCCGGGCTCTGTCATGGCTGCAGGCCTCCGTGTCTTCCCTGCACTTGCCCTCTCTGGGGCTTTCCTGCTCCTGTGCCTGAGAGGCCCGTGGACGAGGGGCAGCCCCCGTTCCCTGGGCCATTGGTCCTCTCACTGATGGCGGGAAGCAGGTCCTACTTTCCTCCCAACGAGGGAACTGAGGTCAGAGAACTGGCAGCCTCACATCAGGGCAGAGCCCCAGAGCCGGCCGGCGCCCTTTCCCGAAAGCAGCACGGACACACAGCCGGCCCAGGCCCCGGGGCTGGAGCGCTCACAGCCGCTTCCTCCCGCCCTGCTCCCCCAGGTGTTCGGCCTGGACTCCATCATGGGCAACAGGGATCTGTGGCCCCTGCTGCTGAGCATCATCTTCGTCCCGGCCTTGGTGCAGTGCATCATGCTGCCCTTCTGCCCCGAGAGCCCCCGCTTCCTGCTCATCAACCGCAACGAGGAGAACAGAGCCAAGAGCGGTACGGGCGGGACCCTGCCCCCCTCCCCATGCCCAGCCCCCCGCCCCGGCCCTCTTCCTGTTCTGAGCCGCCCCCGCCTCCCCTCCGTGCCCTCCAGTGCTCAAGAAGCTGCGCGGGTTGGCGGATGTGACCCGGGACCTGCAGGAGATGAAGGAGGAGGGGCGGCAGATGATGCGGGAGAAGAAGGTCACCATCCCCGAGCTGTTCCGCTCGGCCCTCTACCGCCAGCCCATCCTCATCGCCGTGGTGCTGCAGCTGTCCCAGCAGCTGTCCGGCATTAACGCTGTGAGTGCCCCACACCCGCCCTCCCGTGGCCCCAGCCAAGCCCCGTGGTCAAGTGCATGCTGTGGACAGAGCCCAGACGTCACATAACAAACAAGCCTCCGCCAAAGGGGCCTTCCTGATCACCAAACTGCTGCAGCGTCCCCGTCCTCCTGTGCCCGCCCTGTGTCCCGTGCCCCCCAGGCCCCGGCGCCCATGACTCCTCTGTCCCCAGGTCTTCTATTATTCCACGAGCATCTTCGAGAAAGCGGGCGTGCAGCAGCCTGTGTATGCCACCATCGGCACCGGCATCGTCAACACCGCCTTCACGGTCGTGTCGGTGAGTCTGTGCCCGTCCTTGCCCGCCCCCCGGTCAGCAGCCAGGGTCCAGCTTAGTGCCTCTCGGCCTCATGACTGAGTGGCAGCGCTTAACTGCGGGCCAGGCCTGTGTCATGTGCTCCCTGAGTGCCTTGTCACTTCGTCCTCAATTCGTCAAGCTCATTACTCCTATCAGACAGCTGATGACACTGATGCTCAGAGTCGAGCAATGCTTGCCCAAGGTCACGGTCGGGGTGCTCAGCTGTCTGGCTCTCCAGGGCCAACTCTCAGCCCCCTTGGCTCCTGTCAGGCTTTAGTGCCAGCCTCCCTTCCCTCACTCCTCGTGTGGCCCCCACGCCGAGTCCCTGGGGGAGGGGATACCATCTTCCTGTGGTCTCTGCAGTGCCACGTGGCTTTCCCACTTTGGGGCGAACCTCTGGGAGGGGGGGTGTGTCTCAGCGTGGCACCATGTGGTGGGGGTGGGGGGGCGGGCAATGACATTCTCTCTGCCCACAGCTGTTTGTGGTGGAACGAGCTGGCCGGCGGACGCTGCACCTCATTGGCCTGGCTGGCATGGCGGGCTGTGCCGTGCTCATGACCATCGCGCTGGCGTTAATAGTGAGTTGGCACCGTGTGAGGGGTGAGGTGGCAGGGGTGGGTACAGAGCTCACGGGGGCTTCTGATCCCAAAGTGCCTGCCTCAGCCCCAGCCCGGCCGTCGACACCAGAGGCTGGGGTTGCTGATCTCCCTAGTTCTGTACTCTGCCCACTCGCATCCTGCCCTGAGCTGGCTCCTCCCTGCACGGAGCCTGGCCCACCACAGCACTTCAGCCGCAGACCCCAAGTCCCCTCTCCCTGCGAGTTGCTTTGCCCGATGCTAACCCTTTAAGTGTCTTCATCTGTGGACACATGCCCGATCTCACTCAGTTCTCACAACTCCATGTAGCTCAGAGGAAACCTAGTCCCGGTGAGGTTAGTGACTCGGCAGATAAGGACAAAGTCAGACACTGACCTCGGGCCTGCTGGCCGCAAGCCCTTGAGGAACCTCTGTGATAACCTGTGCCAGGCACTTCACATACTCGAACCCTCATTTGTCTAACCTCTGTGCAAGGAAGGCGCCAGTACCCCGGTTTTACAGCTGAAACCGAGACTTAGAAAGTCCCATGATTCCTAAGAGGCCCGGCACCCAGTGACGAATGGCAGATCTGGGTTCTGAGCCAAAACCCATAACCTCCTCTGTGTCCTCCTCAGGTGGCAATGATTACATATAGAACCACATGTCTGAGGCCTGTGCTGTGCCGGCCCTGAGCTGGGTGCCTTGCAAGGCTCCTGACACCCGCCACAGGCAGACTGGCTTGCACCCAGAGCCAGGCCGCAGGGATCTCTTCTTAGCACTCCTGCGGGCACAGCGTGACCATCCCCGGAGGGCGCATGAGCTCACCACCACCGTGCAGGGCGTCAATCACTTTGTTCCCATGAGGAAACTGAGCCCCAAGGCAGGGTACTTCACTCCCTCTGTAAATCCAGGATCAGTCCCAGGCCTGCTGCTGTCCAGCCCAGCCCGCCTCTGCAATCTGTCTCCTGAGGCTCCCATCTAACATCCCTCCTCTCTCTTTCTCTTGTCCTCCACAGGAGCAGGTGCCGCAGCTGTCCTATATGAGTATCGTGGCCATCTTTGGCTTTGTCGCCTTCTTTGAAGTTGGTCCTGGCCCCATCCCATGGTTCATTGTAGCCGAACTCTTCAGCCAGGGCCCCCGCCCGGCTGCCTTTGCTGTTGCCGGTTTCTCCAACTGGACCTCAAATTTCATCGTGGGCATGTGCTTCCAGTATGTGGAGGTGAGAGCCCCCGTTGTCTCCGCACACCATTCCTCTCCTGCCAAGGGCTCTCCCAGCTGTTCCCATTGGGCTGAGCCTCAGAAGCCCAGGTTACAGAGCCGAGAACCCTGACTTCAGCCCCAGGGTTCTTTCCTTGGCTTTGAATTGTCTCCACTCTGCTCTGCAATGGGCACCTGTATCCTTGGGGCCTGTTGCATGCCCACTGCAGGCAGGCAGGCAGGCAGGCTCTCCTTTAATCACCCCAGCACTCCTGGGCTGTAGGTGGGTTTTCCCTTTCTCAGATCAGAGGCCTCAAGAGTAAAGTGACTTATCAAAGATTCCACAGCTAGCTGAGACCGGTTTGGCTCAGTGGATAGAGCGTCAGCCTGCAGACGAAAGGTCCCAGGTTCAATTCCGATCAAGGGCATGTACCTTGGTTGCGGGCACATCCCCAGTTGAGGGTGTGCAGGAGGCAGCTGATAGGTGTTTCTCTCTCATCGATGTTTCTAACTAAGAACTCTAGTTTCTAACTCTCTCCCTCTCTGTAAAAAAAAGTTTAAAAAATTAAGATCCTACAGCTAGAATGTAGAGAATCAGGACTCGAACCAAGCGTGTCTGTGTCTTTCAGCAACTGTGTGGTCCCTACGTCTTCATCATCTTCACGGTGCTCCTGATTCTGTTCTTCATCTTCACCTACTTCAAAGTTCCCGAGACCAAAGGCAAGACCTTCGATGAGATTGCTTCCGGGTTCCGGCAGGGGGGAGCCAGCCAAAGCGACAAGACACCCGAGGAGCTGTTCCACCCCCTGGGAGCCGACTCCCAGGTGTGAGGAGCCCCCACCGCTGGCCCAGCCTGTTCCCAGCAGCCCCGAGGGTCTCCGAGCACAGGCCGCTGGACACGACTTCCACACTGGCGCATCTCAGCAGAGCTGGGCCTGGGCTCCTTTCTTCAGCCAGCAATGATGTCCAGAAGCATATTCAGGACTTTTTAACGCCTCCAGGGTTTTAACAAAAGCAAGACTTGTTGCTCAGGTCTATTCAGACGAGCAACAGGTTTTATAATTTTTTTTTTATTACTGATTTTATTATTATTTTTGTATCAGCCAGAGTCTCCTGTACCCACACTTCAGGCTCCACCCTGAATGGCTCAGTGCCTGAGGGTGGGGACCAAGTCCTGCCTAGATGCACTTGCCTTTTTCACCAAGCTAATCTGTAGGGCTGGACCTATGACCAAGGACACACTAATTGAACTATGAACTACAAGGCTCCTACCCCTAGAGGTGGCCAGGGCCACGTGCTTGTGCGGCCCTGAATCTCCCCACCCTAGGGGTCAGGCTCCGTTAGGATTCGCCCATTTCCGTCTCTTCCTACCCAACCACTCATTAATTTTTCCTTGCCTCAGACCAGTTTGGGAGCACTGGAGTGGAGGGAGGAGAGGGGAAGGGCCAGACTGGGCTGCCAGACTCTAGTCTCCTCTGCACTGAAGGCCAGACGATCACCACGAGAGGAGGGCCGTGGGAGACGGAGAACTCACTACTCAAGAACCCGCGGATGCTCCCGCCCTGCTGTGTATAGATAGAAATATTTATATATTTTTTTGGTTGTCAATATTAAGTACAGACATTAAGTTATAGTATACCTGGACAAGCCAACTTGTAAATACACCACTGTACTCCTCTGTAACTTACCTAAACAGATATAAATGGCTGGTTTTTAGAAACGTGGTTTTGAAATACTTGTGGGTTAAGGGAGGAAGGTTTGGGTGGGAGTGGGGGAGAAACAAGCAGTTGCAACGGCTACACTTGGTTTAGACTCTCTGACTCTTGGAAGCACCTGTGATCAGCACCCTCTATGTTCAGGAAGCTGATCTCTGTTACCCAGAGAAAATTTAAACGTCTTGACATTCGCGGCATCCCCATGTTCCTTCATATATGCTAGTTGGCATGCAAAACACATGATAGCAGTGTGCAAATCTTGATGGTTGGGCCTTGATATGCGATATCTTGCATGTGAGGTAGGTACTATATCAATGTTTGACAGGCTCAAAGAGGTTTATATGCCTGAAGTCTCAGGGGAAATATGCTAACCACCCTGCATTTACCCTACCTCCTCATACACCAACCCCCCAACACACATGCACACACACACACACACACAACGTGAATCATGTTCACTGCATGGCCAGTGAGCTGTTAAACTGCCTTCTTCCATCAATTTCACTTGGAAATGCCCCCTCTGGTTCCAGTTTATATCCTTTCTTAAGACTTGATCCTCCTACCCTACCCCATCTCCCCCCCTCCCGACCCCGACCCCCCGACCCCGCCAATTTACAGATCATTTCTTCTGTTCCTTTCTTATGACACTATCCCCTTCCACCCTTATCACAAATTCCTAATTTTTTCCCACTAGTTTCAAGTTAATGGGAAGTCTCTTGGGTTCATCTGGATCCACAGATGCAGGGCTTGGCACGCACCAGGCATTCAAATAACTGATGGAATGAAGCACCAACTTTATTTGTCCCTAAAGGCTCAGCTGACAAAATCTGGGAGGAATTTCCTGTTGAAGGCTTCATAACTGCACACACGCAAAACCATACAATCTTGGCAAGAAGAGGGGTTATGGGGAAGGGGAAGCAGGTACGATGTAATGGGGAGTGCCTATGAGGTGTGTGTTAGGTAAAGATAACCTGAGAATTAAGTAGGATGGGGAAGCCCTATCACTTGCTCCCCACCCCTCCCCCCTCAAGGAGTTGTCTCTGTCACCTTCACTGGGTGGCCCCCAGAGGACAATGCAGAGAAGAGTCAGGGGTGCTATCTAGAATAATAAAAGGGTAATATGCTAATAAGACTGGACATCCTTTCAGATTACCTAAACAAAGCCAGGGCTGCGAGAAAAGCCTGAGGAAAGCCCGGGTCCCTGGTGCCAGAGGGAATCCGGTGCCAGCAGCCAGGGGGAGGAAGGCCTACTCTTGCACGGTTTTCATGCATGGGGCCTCTAGATGAGTCATAAAATCCTAGTGCTGCTTTCTGGCAGCCGTTAGCAGAGGATGGAAAAACACGTGGGGTGGGAGGGGCGCGCTAGAGGCAGGAGCTTAAGGATGCAAAGCAGATGGCCATCAGGGCCTGAGGCTCCTACCGCCCAAGGCCCAGAAGCTGGGCAGAGCCCGGCCGCACCCGAGCCCCACCCACCGCCAGGTTCCCTCCCGCGCTGGCACTGGGTTTGCACCAACCGGCCAGCCATTTCCCCCGACGGAAGTGCGTGCAGGCGCCCGGAGCTCCGCGAACCCGCCGCGCCCACAAGGCTCGGGGAGGCGCGGTTTCCGGCCCTGGACACCTTCCCCAGGAACCCTGGTGTTCCTCCCCAGACCTGACAGCTGCGGTCCAGCCCCACCCAGAGGTCACCACCCACCCCGTTAGCCTCCTCTCGCCCCCGTGGGGGGGGGGGGGGTCGGACCCCAGGCCCCACCCATCACAGTCTGGCTGCTCCGGCGCCGGCGCCTCGGGGATGCTGCAGCTGGGCTCCTGGGAGTTGCATTTGCTCCAGGAGCGAACGCCAGTTGCTATTTTAGCGCCGGCATCCTGGGGAAAGGAGCTCCCTGGGATACCTGCCGCGCATTATTAGTTGATGCCTACGGTTTCTGACAAAGGGGTAAATGGGTCACGGAGCAGACCCCTTTCTGATTTAGTTAAGTTCACGGACAGTTCTGTGAGATCCTTTATCTGCTACTCTGGGCTCAAAACTCTTCTCTCCCTGGAAACCCCACGTATCGTTTTCCCGATGGACCCATAGCATCCTGTACTTCTTCCATCAAAGCCCTCTCCACCCTGTCCTCCCGCCAGACTGGGGAGGCAACCGCGAGGTCATTCCCTTGTCCCCAGTTCCCACCACAGACGCTGGTCAGGACTGATGAATGAACTAGAATTCGCACTGCACCAAGTTCCACAATCTGAGTTTTTCCTGTGCGGTTTTAGGCAGAAAATTCAACTGAGACTGTGTAAAAGGGAAAGAATATTAATTCTCCTTCCTAACAACACTTTTAATGATCCCTTTCTCATCCTATTATTATAATTTCTTAAGCCTCCTAGAAATCTTACCCCTTCCATCCATTGCAATTGCTGGCCCTAGTGTGGATGGACCTCTTATCACCTCTTCCAAAACCACTGAAGCACCTCCTCACTGTTCGGCTCCCGTCTCTTCTCCCTCATTCTCCATGCTGCAGTCTTTTTTAAAAATATATATATTTTATTGATTTTTTACAGAGAGGAAGGGAGAGGGATAGGGAGCTAGAAACATCGATGAGAGAGAAACATCAATCAGCTGCCTCCTGCACACCCCCCACAGGGGTGTGCCTGCAACCAAGGTACATGCCCTTGACTGGAATCGAACCTGGGATCCTTGAGTCCACAGGCCAACGCTCTAACCACTGAGCCAAGCCGGTTTCGACTCCATGCTGCAGTCTTAATCATCTTTCTACAATGCAAATGTAGGCATGCCTCTCCTTCTTAAAATGTCTCCTGGGTCTCCAGTTCCCTTCGGATAATATCCAGATCCCTTAACCTGGAAATTCAAGGCCATTCATGATCCATTTCTAGTTCAGATGCAGCCTCATCTCTCACCAACCACCCCGCCCATCCCCCAGCCATTGGTCACTCTCTCCTCTGACCTCCATACACCAGTATTCCTTCCCCTATGGGCTTTGGGGGTTCCCTCCACACAGATTGCCCTTCCATCTACTCATATTGCCCACCAGGTGATCATGTCCTATCATGGTCCCAGGAATTGGCTGGGGAAGCTGCTACAGGCTTATCGGTTTCTTGGGACACTGCTGCCTGCTAGTGGCTGTTGTATGAACAACTATGTCAGGGCTGGTTTTAGCCTCAACCTCTCAGGGATTCAGAGAACAGGTTGCTTTGGCGATCACCCTTCTTTTACAAGAAATCCATTTGGTAACTCTGCACCCCACAATGACTTTCTGAAGTCAGTGTCTAACCATATTACTCTACCGCTTAATGCTCTGCCTTCATGTCTCATGGTGAAACCCAAATTCCTTACTCTAGCAGACAAGATCTTTCACATTCTGATCTTTGGAGACGCTAGCTCCTAATACATTCCTTCGACACCCCAAGATCCAGCCACACTGATTGCTCAGTGTTCCCTGGATGGTTCCTAATCATCTAATTCTAAAACTTGTTGTTCAAGCTCTTCTTTCTCCTGGTCTGCCTTTGGTCTCTCAAAAAGACCAAATTAACTGTCATGTTCTGTATGAAACATTTGTTCATTCCTTCAATTGTTACCAGAACATACATCCTTGGCTAGGCTTTCTCCTAAGCTCCGTGGTGTCTTGGAAAGAACATGATTTCCAGAGTCAGATAGGGCTGACTTCAGATTCCTACCCTGCCACTTAGTTGAATAACCTTGGGTAAGTCACTTCACCTTTCTGATCTTCAATTTCCTCAGCTGTGTTGTGATATTAAGATGAAATAAGGCCGAAACCGGTTTGGCTCAGTGGATAGAGCATAGGCCTACGGACTGAAGAGTCCCATGTTGGATTCTGGTCAAGGGAATGTACCTTGGTTGCGGGCACATCCCCAGTAGGGGGCGTGCAAGAGGCAGCTGATCAATGACTCTCATCCATGTTTCTATCTAGCTCTCTCCCTTCCACTCTGTAAAAAATCAATAAAATATATTTTTTAAAAGATGAAATAAGATAATGTATTTGTAATGCGGGTATTAATTGGAGTTACCCTATATTCTCCCTTTCCCCCCTTCAGAGAGTCCAGTCCCCATGCCCAAGATTTCTGTGAATTCCCAGGGATCTCTTTCATTTTTTAATTTTTTTATTTTAACTTTACTGCCAAAAAAAAATAAATCTTACTAATTCAACAACACATATATCTTTGACATCTTTCCCAATGAGCTTGTTTAGGTTAAATGAGTATAAAACTCCAACTTGCTCATCTAGAAAATGGGAATCTTATCTATTGTGCCTGCTTATGTAATAAAATGGACTATTATACAATTCAGATGGGATAGCTAGTAGATGTCTCTGTTATTCCTTGTTTATACCCTTATGTTTTGCATAAAATAAGTACAGGCTGTATTCCATGAAAGGATCTATTCAAACCTGTCTTTGAGTCATTGCATCTTGTCTTCTCTTTGCCCTACTATATGTAAATAAAAGCAGATAAAAGTTACTGTGCATTTGTTGCAAAGTTACACCCCAGCTGTCTAGTGCTGAGAGAGATGTCTAAAGACTTTAATCCTACAGGAGGCACTAGCAGATGGAAGTCCAAGATTCAGTGTCATTTCAGAAATACCTAAGGCCCCAGGGCTGGAAAGTTCTGTGATTGCCCAACTCATCCCTTGTTATCCTTCCTAGGGTCATATTTTTAAAGTTCTTTTAGAGCTTTTCCCAAAAAATAACAAAGTAAAACTACACCAAAAATCATATATGCCCTCTTTTATTTATTTTTTTAAATATATTTTATTGATTTTTTTTACAGAGAGGAAGGGAGAGAGCTAGAGAGCTAGAAACATCGATGAGAGAGAAACATCGACCAGCTGCCTCTTGCACACCCCCACCGAGGATGTGCCCACAACCAATGTACATGTCCCTAACCAGAATCGAACCTGGGACTTTTCAGTCCACAGACCGATGCTCTATCCACTGAGCCAAACCGGTTTCGGCATGTATGCCCTCTTTTAAAATTTAGTTGGATTTCCAAAATAGAAATACAGTAGGTCCTTGGGTTACGTTGGAGATCCGTTCCTATGACAATGTAACCTGATTTTCGCTATAAGTCAGAATCCACCTACATGAGCACCTACGTCACTCACATGGAGCACATACACAGCAGTAATGAAGTGAAACAGTAAAAAATTAAAATTAAAAGAAATATAACAATTCCTGAACTTTACTTGTGGTAAATAAATAAAAAACATAAAGCACATATGTACATACGTCAAAATGATGGGAAAAAATTTTATATAAATAAATGGGAGATGGGAAATGACGTACATCGAGTAACCAGGAAATGACGTACATCGAGTCTGACATAACCCAAGGATTGCCTGTAGGAAATCTTTTCTCTTTAGCCTAGGTCTTGTGTATGTTTTGTTCTTCCTCCTCTCTCGCCTTGTCTCTGGCTAATATAACAGTGACTTGTCCCATGTAATCTACCAGACAAAGAGGGGGCTTCCATTTCCTTCTTTATATATTCTAGAGGCCCAATGCATGAATTTCTGGACCTCCCAGCCACGGCAGCTTGCCTCAACCCTTGAAGCCCCTGCTTCATCCGGAAGGTCATCAGGAAGGTCGTCTGGAAGGTCGTTCAGTTGTCTTGTCTAATTAGCATAGTACACCTTTATTGTTATAGATATATTTTAAATTGACTTCAGAGCCGAAAGCGGTTTGGCTCAGTGGATAGAGCGTCAGCCTGTGGACTGAAGGGTCCCGGGTTCGATTCCGGTCAAGGGCATGTATCTTGGTTGCGGGCACATCCCCAGTAGGGGGTGTGCAAGAGGCAGCTGATTGATGATTCTCTCTCATCGATGTTTCTAACTCTCTATCCCTCTCTCTTCCTCTCTGTAAAAAAATCAATAAAATATATTTTTAAAAATAATAAATAAATAAATAAATAAATAAATAAATAAATAAATTGACTTCAGAGAGGAAGGGAAAGGCAGACAGATAGAAACATCAATGATGAGAAAGAATCATTGATCGGCTGCCTCCTGCATGCCCCCTCCTGCATGTGCCCTGACCGGGAATTGAACCATGACCTCCTGGTTCATAGGTCGACGCTCAACCACTGAGCCACGCCTGCCAGGCTTTTTTCCTCTGCTTTTTTTCATATAAGAGTCTTCCATTTGCAAGTTCCTATGGCTCTGATAGTTGGCATCTCCTAAACCACCTGGCGCAGGTTTCCCAGCACAAGCTGCTTCCTGCCGTGGAGCTCTGGTCTTTTCAGTGCTGGGGATGCAGCAGCAAACGAAGATTCGCCTTCATGGAGCTTACATTCTGGTGGGGTAAACCCAACAAGCAATCAGCGGATGTCCAATAAAGCATCAGACAGTGATTTGTGTTATGAGGAAAAAAGGGAAAACTGAAGGACAGAGGATGATGGTTTGTGGGGGCAGGTTCGGGTGGGTGGGACAGTTCTAGATCAGATCATTTGAAGGCGTTCCTAAGAAAGAGATCGTTGAACACAGACTTCAATGAAGGGAACACAAAGAAAGGCAAGACAGATATCTTTGCTCTCAAAATGGGAAGAACAAAGGCTCCACAATTAAGTTTCAGTGTATTGTGAGGTTTGGCAGAGTAGAGGAGTATATGTCAGCCGTAAATGGGAGTGATAGAGCAAGGTACTCCCAAGAACTTCAAGTGGGAGAGGCACACTTCTCCGCTGTAGTAGACAGCTGTTTCCGTTGCCTGTGATCCAATCAAGCTTCTCAAAGGGAACAGCTCCTTCCCTACTCTCAGCCCATATGTTTGTGGTGGAGTTGACTTCACCTTGAACTCTAGGGGTCACCCTGTGAAAAAACATCACATTCCTCCAGTTACAGTGGTCAGTTACAGAATACGCCCATGAGGTGATCAGAGTCAATGAGATACAATGCTCTTGTGAGACGGTTGGGAGAGAGGCAGCCACATGTTTTAGCTGTACTTGAGCCCAGAGAGTTAGCTGCAGTCATCTTGCACCACAAGAGAAACGACAGTCTGTCTGAGTGGAACCAATAAGGACAGATGGATAGAGAGAAGCAGAGTTTGAGTCTAGCACCCTGCCTGTGGCCAGACTTTCCCATGACATGTGCCAATAAAGTACCTTCTCTTGAGCTGAGATGGACTGCTTAGCTATAAAATCAACGTACTTCCATTGAGTAAGTCACTTCAAAGCATCTTATTTGATTGTTCTGAAGTCTTGACTTTTCAGGGGGTTGGTCCGGCAGGGGGTCCATGCGCACTGGCTAAGAGCACAGGCTTCAGAGCCAGACACGGGAGTTGATTGCTAGTTTCTTAACCTCTGAGCTTCAATTTCTTCATCTGTTAGATGCAAGTAATAATAGTATCCATGTGATTTTTTTTTTCTTTTCTTATCTGGGAGCAGATTTGTGAGCACAAAAGACTATTTACACCCTAAGCATTTGGCTCAGTGGATAGTGCGTCTGCCTGCAGACTGAAGGGTCCCAGGTTTGATCCCGGTCAAGGGCATATGTTGCGAAATCAATACCCAGTAGGGGATGTGCAGGAGGCAGCCGATCAATGATTCTTTCTCATCAATCATGTTTATATCTCTCTCTCCCTCTCCATCCCTGAAACCAATAAAATGCTTATATATATATAATTTTTAAATACTATTTACAGCATTTTGGGCTTTAAATTAATATTAAATTTTCCATCTACACACTCAAAACCTTGGTTTTATTTAAGTCTTATAAGTTCAATTTCAAGTATACTATTCTATTTCTAAATTGTTTATAATTATATAAAATAATAATTTGATTTAAGGGGATATTTTATTGAAGTTAGTAATACTTTAGGTAGTAATTCAGGTAGAACAATCTAAACTCTGTTAAACAATTAATTCTGAACTCTGTTAAACAATTAATCCCACTTTTAAACTTATAAAATATAATTTTATTAAGCATTTTAAACTGAATTTGTAAATTTCATATATTCTCTTTTTATTTTACATCCTTCATATGCCTAATTAATCAACTTTCATCCCTAATGAGCAAATCCTTTCCAGGTACTTAACCAAAATTTGTTATATATATAAAACATATCAATCTAGCAGATCTACTTGTCAAATATGCCAATACTATTTACAAACTTAATTAAATTTTCTTCCACCTCATAAGTCTAACCTATCAAATTAGGCTAATCTACCAAATTTTTCAATATATCATGTTATTGAAAAAGTACACTTAAAGTACCACACACACACACTTATTTCAAACTCATAAGTATTAATAGGATAGGTTTGATTTCCTTATCATTTCTATATTTAATTCTAAGCCTTTCTAGGTTTGAAAAACCACTAACTCCCTGAGAAAAAAGTTCTAGCATCTCCAGGGAGTTCAGATTACTGGGTCAGTTCACAGCCATGATAGAGTTACCATCCAGGGCGGCCACGTTGAGGTGACTGGCTCCACAATTCATAGTTACCTGCTCAGGAAGGCTGAGGTTGACATCTGTAAAAAGCTGAGGCTATTGGGTTGACAATGTATCAGCCAATAAGGTCATTATCAATCAGAGATTTGACATGGGGAGCAGCATCCGAGCTTTGCAGGCTTCCGAAAGGTGAGTCTACCTGAGCCACGGGTGTATACAGTGAGCCCTTGTTATAGTCACCATAACAACAGGGGACTTCTAGTCCATGTCCTTCTCCAGGGTTCAAATTACACCCTTTTGCAATTCAGCTGGTCAGCATTTCAGCCTCACCCAGGATGCAAGAAAGGAAACTTCTCTCACAGAATTTGAGTGGATGCCTAAGCTCTTTTATGATATTTTTAAACTACTGAGAGGGCTGTTCATCCTTCTTCCGAGATTACATGTAACCTCCTGATGTAATCAGTCTGGGTGCAGCCTAGGCATCAGGATTTTTCAAAGCTCTCCAAGTAATTCTAATATGCAGCCAAGGTTAGAGAACCACTGTTAGGCCTTCTCTAGCTTTAAAGATATATTAATTTTCTTCCTTTTGGTCAGTTCTTTTTTGGACCAAGTTAAGGAATATTTTCCTATCTTGCAGACACAAAGATAATCTTCCATGTTGTGTTTTCTAATACTTTTCTATTTGTATGATGGTTTTAATACTCTAGGACTAGATTGTTATATTGTAAGATAGGGATCCCATTTTATTTTCTTCCGAATAATTAACCAATTTCCCAAACACCATTTATTTCAGAAAGTCTGTGTCTTTTTCTTTTTAATTTTTTTTACTTTGAAATAATTTGATTCATTGTGTAGTTTTGGAAGTGTTTTGGCCATGATTTCTTCAATAAGTTCTCTTTCCTTTTCTCAGTTTTTTTATTCTTCTGGAACTACCATAATGCATATATATAGGCATTCTTTGCTTTATTGCACTTGCTTCATTGCCTTCACAGATGTTGCTTCTTTTTATAAGTTAAAGGCAAAAAATATTATGATTCACTTTATTGCAATATTCACATTATTGTTGTGGTCTGGGACCAAACCCACAATATCTCCGAGGTATTCCTATGTTGGTCTGTTTTATGGTATTCTGTAAGTATCTTGGGCTTTCTTCACTCTTCTTAATTCTTTTTGTTTGTTTTTGTTTCTTTGACTCAATTACATAAAATAATCTGTCTTAGAATTTGCAATTATTTCTTCTGTTTGATCAAATTTGCTATTGAACCTCTCTAATAAATTTTTCACTTCAGTGATTGTATTCTTCAGCTCCATGATTTCTGTTTGGTTCTTTCTCTATAGCTTCTCTTTGTTGACATTCTCATTTTGTTCAGACATCATTTTTCTGATTTTTTTAAATCAATCTTTATTGTTCATATTATTACAAAGGTTCCTCATTTCTTCCCCACTCCACCAGGTTCCCACCCCACTCTCCGCCCCCTCCCCATCCCCGATTGTCCTCATCCATAGGTGCACGGTTTATGTTGTCTCTTCCTCCCTCCCTTTCCCGGATAGTAAATCCCTTTTCAGCTAGTAAATCAGTTACTTAGCATTTTCTCATATCAATAATACCTCCACATGCCCAATGATACACTTCAGACAAAAGACATTTCCAAATAGATCAACCAACCTCATCCAGGCCCCACCCAAGGCACTCACAGATCAACACCCTACTGCTATACTAACTCAACACATCCAGATCTACTTGATTCAGCAGATCCTCAAGTTCCCGAAAAAGTTTCCAGCCATGTCTGAGAGGCAGCCTGGGGCGGGGGCAGGCAAGGAGCAAGCTATTCCGGGCCTGGCTGCTTCGGGCATGGCCTCTGTTGCTCTGGTTCGTACCACAACCAGCTGCTCCAGGTCTGGCCACTGCCGCTCCCGACCTAGTTGCTCTGGGCTTGGCTGCTGCTGCTCCGGGCCTGGCCACACCCGACCCGGCTGCTCCGGGCCTGGCCGCTCCCAGCCTGGCAGCCGCTGCTCCGGGCCTGGCTGCTCCCAGCCTGGCAGCCGCTGCTCTAGGCCTGGCTGCTCCCAGCCTGGCAGCTGCTGCTCCAGGCCTGGCCGCACCAGACACGGCTGCTCCGGGCCTGGCCGCTCCCAGCCTGGCAGCTGCTGCTCCGGGCCACACCCAACCCGGCTGCTCTGGGCCCGGCTGCTCCGGGCCCAGCCGCTCCAGGCCTGGCCACTCCCAACCTGGCAGCTGCTGCTCTGGGTTTTCTGATTTTTTAATACACTGGCTTGAGGCAGGGGAAGACCTTTAATAATCAGCTGGCTGGCACTAACCAGTTTGGCTCAGTGGATAGAGCGTCGGCCTTCGAACTTAGTGCAGATGTCCCGGGTTGGATTCCGGTCAAGGGCATGTACCCTGGTTGTGGGCACATCCCCGGTGGGGAGTGAGCAGAAGGCAGCGGATCAATGTTTCTCTCTCATCGATGTTTCTAACTCTCTATCCCTTTCCCTTCATCTCTGTAAAAAAAATCAGTAAAATATATATTTAAAATAAATAAATAAATACAACTAACATTTAGGGGGAAAAAATAATAATAATCAGCTGGCTGGAGATTCTGGGGACCTCGCCAAACTTTTTTGGTAGATGTGCCTTCTCCCAGCTTGTGAGGCTATTTTCCCAATTAGGTTGCTGCTTTCTTTTTCAGGTTTCTTTTTCATGGCTCTTACTCCCTCTGGTGTCTGTTTGTGGTACTGCACATTGTGGACACAAGTCTACAAACTCAAGATGACTGAAATCATAACAAGAACCTTCTCAGATCATAATGAAGTTAAATTATAAATCAAATACAGTAAAAACACTCAAAAACATTGAAATACATGGAGGTGAACTAGCATGTTATTAAACAATTAATGGGTTACAATGAGATCAAGAAAGAAATAAAAAACTTCCAGTAATTAGAGTTAATCATACCTGACACTATAGTCATGTTTTCAGAGCCATTATTAATGTTCACATACAGGGTTTTTGTTTGTTTGTTTGTGGGAACATAACTTTTCATTTCTTTTGGGAGTGGAACTGCTAAGTCTTATATTTAAATTTATAGGAAACTGACTATTTTCCAAAGTGTCTGTACCACAGGTAAGGGAATATAATAAATTATCCTATATAATAAAAAACTAATATACAAATGATCATCATGCCCTCACACCATCATGCCGTAACAGCTCAGACACTCAACACAAGGGAGAGAGGCCAAAACCGGTTTGGCTCAATGGATAGAGCGTCGGCTTGGGGACTGAACTTACACCATACACAAAAATAAACTCAAAATGGATAAAAGGCTTAAATGTAGGGGGTGTGCAAGAGGCAGCTGGTTGATGTTTCTCTCTCATCAACATTTCTAGCTCTCTCTCTCTCTCCCTTCCTCTCTGTAAAAAATCAATAAAATATATATATATTTTTAAAAAGAATATTAAAATATTTTGTATGGAGATTTTCAAGAAGCAGGGAAATGTATGTGAAATAAAAGTGCTTTGTAAACTGTAAAGTGCCAAACAAATATCAGGGGATCATTTGGGAAGTCTTTTATAGTTGGAAAAAATACAGGTTTTGGATTTGGGCAGAAGTAGGTTTAGTTCCTGACCCTGCCATTTACTTGCCATGTAATCACAATAAGTTATTTTCTGTCAGCCTGTTTCTGCCATTGTCAAATGTGCATAAGTCGGACTTCACAGGGCTGTTGTGAAAACGCAGTGAGATGGAGAGTGGAAAGCTCCTGGGCACACCCCTTCCTGGGTGGGTGGCAAGGTCCCACGTGCTACGTTAGCTTATGGGCAGTGTCAGTTCCAAGCCTGATGCCATAGTCTCATCCTGTCAACTGTCCCATACGAAGAGGACCCTTCACTCCAGAGAAGCAGGACACCAGATGGGCAAGAAGTAGAGAGGGGTCTTTTGTATGTCTTGGAGGAAATCTGGTAAACACTAAACTTATATGTAGAAAGCACTGAACCAGTGTAGAGCCAGGCCTAAATCAGGGCAGGAAGTGAAAATGATTCCTGCTAAGTTGTCCCAGACTTGAGCACTCAATTATTGCTCCTAAGGAAAGGCTCTCATTATGAGTTCACCTTATCCCGCCCTTCACCCGCTACTCCCTGCCACTGTCTTTCTCCTAGACAAGCAAGTGCTCAATAAAGAGTCTAAACTTGAGCCTGCCCGGTGTGGCTCAGGGGTTGAGTGTCGATCTATGAACAAGGAGGTCATGGTACGATTCCCAGTCAGGGCATATGTCCGGGTTGAGGGTTTGATCCCGTGTGGGGTATGCAGGAGGCAGCCAATCAATGATTCTCATTCATCACTGATGTTCCTCTCTACCTTCCTCTCTGAAATCAATAAAAAGATATATATATTTTTAAAATAATAGTCTAAAGCTGAAAAGGTGGCACTAACTTCCTACAGAGCAAATAGTCCTGGGCCCCATCAAGAGGCCATACTAGCTCCCACGTCCAGGCAATCCCTTGGACCCAGGCCAGCCCCCTAAGAGGCTCCTTCTTCAAAGCCAACAAGGTGAATGTCGTGAAAAAACATCATCTTAGAATCAAGGGAGGCTCAAGCTAGAACTCTGGTCCTGCCACATATCTGCTGTGTGACTTCACAGCAAGTGACTTCCCTTTCCTCACTGCTGTTTCATTTTATTCCCTTTAGGGTTGCTGTAACAACTAAATGATATCAAGAATGGAAATGGGAGCCCTGGCTGGTTTGGCTCAGTGGACAGTGTGTCAGCCTGAGGACTGAAAGGTTGGATTCTAGCCAAGTGCACATGCCTGGGTTGCAGGCTCAATCCTGGTGGGGGAGGGGGGGAGGGCGGACGCTCAAGAGATGGCTGATCAATGATTCTCTCTCATCACTGATGTTTCTATCTCCCTCTTCTCCTTTCCTCTCTGAAACCAATAGAAATATGTATGTATATATATATATATATATATATATATATATATATTTTTTTTTTTTTTTTTTTTTAATGGAAATGTGACTGGTAGCCCTAGCCAATCTGGCTTAGTGAATGGAGCGTCGGCCTGTGGACTAAAGGGTCCCAAGTTTGATTCTGGTCAAAGGCACATGCCTGGGTTGCGGGCTCAATCCCCAGTGAGGGGTGTGCAGGAAGCAGGTGATCAATGATTCTCTCTCATCATTGATGTTTCTTTTCTTTTCTTTTCTTTTTAAATATATTTTATTGATTTTGTACAGAGAGGAAGGGAGAGAGATAGTTAGAAACATCGATGAGAGAGTCATCGATCAGCTGCCTCTTGCACACCCCCTACTGGGGATATGCCCGCAACCAGGGTACATGCCCTTGACCGGAATCGAACCTGGGACCCTTCAGTCCCCAAGCCGACGCTCTATCCATTGAGCCAAACCGGTTTCGGCCATCATTGATGTTTCTATCTCTCTCTCCCTTTCCCTCTTCCTCTCCCTCTCCCTTCCTCTCTGAAATCAATTATATATACACACACACTTTTTTTTTTTTTTAATGAAATGTGACTAGTAGAATCTATGGCATATAGTGAATGCTCAATTAATGTTAATTTCTTTCTTTTCTCCTCAAAGGCCCAGAGACTTAGCCTGCTTCCCTTTGCTTTTCAGAGTAACCACCCATCTTGTCTTTCTTGAAATTCAACTCTCTTCCAGAGTAGCTGCGGAGAGACCAGCTCCCCACTTCTTGGATGCCCCCAAATAAGTACACAGGTCCTTTTCATTGAAGGGTTTTACTGCTGATCACTCAGGGAACAGAGGCAGGTTGGGGTCGGGATAACAAGTCTCACATGTGGGGAGTGTGCAGGTCCCCCAGATGATGGCTCCCTGAGGGCTTCCCTCCGTTTCTAAGGCAGGGCCTCCTCTCCAGGCTGCGGAGGAGCACAGTGGCCGGAACCAGCAGGCCACTGCAATGGGCCCTCAGAGGTTCATACACAACGTGGTGCCCATCCCAAAGGCCAGGGACAGCTGCCCTAATGAAGTGAGCATGTACTAAACCTGCCCTCTTTCTCTTTCACCCCAAGGAGATGAAGCCAAGACCAGATCCTCTGACTTCCCAAGGCAAAATATCTGCTTGGAAGGGAACAAAGATGTTTACTCAGAATCCCTTCTGAGGACTTTCTGGAGAGATCCTGGCTTCAGAGGCAATAGGAAACCATTCTGCGCAGTGGGGAGAAGGGCTTGAGGTCAAAGGGCAGCAGCAAATCCTAAAGATCTTCCTACACTAAGTTGGGGGTCTCCCTCACCCCCTCTCCCTCGCTCCTTCAGCTGGAGTCTTTCCCAGCCGGCTCTCCCATGTGCGTCTTCTGGTGGCGGATGAGATTGGAGCTCCGAGAGAAGTGTTTCCCACACAGCGTGCACCAGTATGGCTTCTCCCCTCGGTGAGTCCTCTGGTGTGCTCCGAAGTTGGAGATGTCGCTGAAGGTCCGCCCGCACTCGGTGCACTCGTAAGGCCTCTCGCCCGTGTGGGTGCGGTGGTGCACCCCAAAGCTGGAGCTGTTGCTGAAGCTCTTCCCGCACTCGCAGCAGATGTAGGGTGCCGGCTCCAGGTGGGTCCGGTGGTGCACGGCCAGCGTGGCGCTCTGGCTGAAGCTCTTGCCACAGATGTCACAGCGGTACGGCCGCTTGCCCAGGTGGTCCTGCTGGTGTGTGGTGAGGTCCGAGCGCCTCCGGAAGCTCTCCTGGCACCTGGGGCACTTGTAGTGCTTCTCCTCCAGGTGGATCCGCTCGTGCCGGATGCGGTTGGAGCTCCTCGAGAAGCTCTTGCCACATTCAGAGCATTTGTAGGGCTTCTCGCCCGTGTGGATCCGCTGGTGCGTTCTCAGGTTGGAGGTGTTGTTGAAGGTTTTGCCACACTGGGCACATACAAAGGGCTTCTCATCGGCCTCGAGTCTTGAATGGATAGCGGGGTCCCCCGGCTCTCCACTGGGGACACTGGCTTTCTGCCAGGGCTTTCTGGGACGGATCCCTCGTGGTCTCTCCGACAGGCTCTCTGGCCCATGCTCTTTCTCCCCATCTGGGACACGAAAACCCGCTGGGTCGTCCGCTCTCCATTGCTTACCCCGCTCCCCTTCCTCAGGCAGGTGCTGCTCTGGATTCTGCTCCTTCTCACTGCCCATCTCTGAATCCTGAGAACGAACACAAATGGCCAACACCTTTATTCCGTGGGTCAGGCCGGGCCACAGGGAATCTTGTGCTGTTTGAAGAGGTAAACACCTTCCCCGTGGAACCAGCCATCAGAAGTAATCTCAGCTAACAGGAAAACTTGCATAGAGCGCCTTTACTTACTAACTTGGAAGTGAACAAACTTCCAGATATTTAAAGCTACCAAACCAGAATGAAAAGGAACCACTCTGTCCACCACCACAGGTCATATGTGTGCAATTAAATAATGTCATTCTTCTTCATACCACGAAACGGTAACAGTCCACACTGTAATTTATGTGCAAGTGGAGGACTTCCACTTTAGACTGAGTTCAGTTCTTCTGCCTAACTGTAAGTTAACTAAAACTCGTGTTCAAATCTTTTTTATTTTTAACCTTCCTTAAAAGTATCCATCTATGTGCCTGCTTTCAAAATGAACATAGCAGAACCTCTCATTCTTGAGGCTCTCCTGGTTGTTTACCAGGCCCATCTCTGAATCCTCTTAGGTGTCCTGTCCCCTTCCTTTCCCTTCCCAGGACCTCACTATAACCCAGCAACTAACGAGAGAACATCTGAGACCTCTAAGACCTACTGCAGGGTCTGGGCTGTGTCTGTTCTGATGGGTCAGTACACACTTCCACTCTCAAACACCATACACAGCCACATGCACACACACATGCTCACACCACATGCACAGCCATACTCACATACCAGACACACTCAGCCATATTCTCACACTACACATACATACCACAGTCACACATACACACACTTATGCCACACACATGCATATCATATACACCATTCACAGCCCTCCTAGGACAGTGGTCTGCAAACTCATTAGTCAAATATACTCAGAGTCCCTTCTCAGGACTTTCGATTAAAAAATCTCAGGACCTGACTATGTACTCACACACATATAGCTGTACTCTTTTTTTTTCTTTTTCTTTTACAGCTATACTCTTATACCACATGCAATCTCACACACATATACACAGCCATATACTCACGTGCTATATACATACAGACAAGAGACAAGACACACAAATCACACCCACACACAAAGCTATACACATGAACACACAAACCACACACACAGCTCTACAAACACATACACACAAACCACACTCCCTCACATGGAGCTACACACACAATGACTAGCACAGGGCCTACTTATGCAAACATCTGTAAATGCTTGCTAAGCTGCATCCATTCTTTTGAGGTCCTGCAGCCAAGAACAGAGAATGAAGGGAAGAAAACGTACTTCTTGTAAGAGGAGAGCGTGGTGTGTCCTATGGGCCTTGGAGAAATAACATTTCAGAAGGCAGAGCGGGCTGCTGAAGATGCAGTGGAGTGACATGAACAAAGGGATGAGGGCGGGAAGCACACACTATGAGAGCGCACTGATGATAACATGAAAGACTGATACTTCCTTCGGGTCAGCAAGTATTTTTGAAAACAGCAACATAAAGTAACAGAAGGGACACTGACTACATTTGGGATTGGATCCCAGCGATAACACATATTATCTTTAAAACTCTGCAATTATTCAACCACTCTGAACCCCAACTCCCATGTCGCTAAAATTCTGTGACCTACCTACGCTGCGTTAGAGAAGAGGCCAAAGCATGCTCAGGGCAGTGGGCGCCATGTACTAGCCATTCAGCAAACGACAGCTACTCTTACAGTCGTTGGAGGCACTGTTTCCTAGACCTGTGGAGAATACAAGAATGGAAAAGATCCCATAAGTGATCTTGTTAAGAAAAAAACATTTTTTTAATTGAAAAATGGTACAAGAACACTCTGGTTAGGTGGCTCAGTTGGTTGGAACGTTGTCCCATACACCAAAAGGTGGCAGGTTCGGGTACGATTTCCGGTCAGGGCACATAGCCGGGTTATGGGTTCCATCCCCAATCAGGGCACATATGGGAGGTAACTGATCAATGTTTCCCTGACACACCAATGTTTCTCTCTCTCCCCCCCCTCCCTTCCTCGTTTTCCTTTCCTTTCCTTTCTTTCTCTAAAATCAACAAAATCATATCCTTGGGTGAGGATTTTAAAAAATGGTACAAGACTGCGTATAATCTAAATTACTATGAAATTTGGACAGAGCCTCAAATCTTCAAGTAGGATCAGAAAACTTTTTCTGTAAAGGGCCAGAGAGTAAATATTTAGTAAATATCTAGGGCCATAGAATCTCTGTTGCAACTGCTGCTGTTGTATTATAAAAGCAGCCATACGCAAATGAGGCTATGTCTGAATAAAACTTTATAAACAAAAGGAGGCCAGCTATAGTTTACCAATCTCTGTTAGAAAGGGTTTCTTGCTAAGCAAGGTGAAAGATAGGCTTGTTTCACTTTCAAATATGCAGCTAAACATCAGAAAGTTTATTCCTTGATACTTACTGTTTCCTGGCCATCCTTTTAAAAATCACACCCGCTCCCACACTCCCAGTCCGTGCCCAACAGTGCTTCTCACAATCTAACACTGCACTGATTTATATGTCTTTTATATATGATCTGCCTCCCTACCCTCTGCTGAAACCTAAGTCCCACGAGGGCCAGGGTCTTTGTTTTATTCACTAATGTAACTTCAACTCCTAAGTGCCGTGGTCGGCAAACTGCGGCTCGTGAGCCTCATCATCTCTTTGGCCCCCTGAGTGTGGCTCTTCCACAAACTACCACCGCCTGGGCGAGGCTATTTTGAAGAAGTGGCGTTAGAAGTTTAAGTTTAAAAAATGTGGCTCTCAAAAGAAATGCCAATCGTTGTACTGTTGATATTTGGCTCTGTTGACGAATGAGTTTGCCGACCGCTGTCTTAGAGTCTTGGCAGTCAGAGTAGATCCTTAATAAATTATCTGTTGAATGAGTTGAATAACTGAAGGCCAGGCCTGCCTCCAGAACCCATGGCATGTTTGTGTCCATCCTCGCCCACTGTCCCTCAGCAATCTCTGCATTCCTGCCCTTGTCCTCCTGTATGCCCCACAGAATCCTGTACTTGCTGTTACAGTGATTTGTAATTACAGTGTATCCACTAGTTTACAAGTAACTTGAGGGTAATCTCTCCCCAGCACACGGCCCAGTGCCCAAATGTTGTTAAATGTGCTTGAATATGTCCTTAAGTCACTCCCCACCCCTGCCCACCTCACCAACAGCTCCATGCCATAAGCTACACAGCCTCTACTCACTTCGAATCCTGCTACCCTGAGAACTTACTAGTACACTTTCCCTAGCTGATTCTACCCTGGCCTGAATGCTGGGTCCAAATAAGAGCAAAAGGATTTAGGGCTGCGGTTACTATCCTCACACAGTTATGGTTCGGTGCAGGGAAATGGGCCAGAAACTCTTGTACAGTAGAAGGTTAAGTTCCAGGGACAGGGATAGGCCTTAGTCGCCTTTATATCTACTCCTCAGTGCCTCATACAGCACCTGGCACATTATACAGGGTAATAGTTATTAATAATAATAACAGTTAACATTTCTTAAGCTCATTCCAAATGCTAGGCTATGGACTAATCACTACATAGGAATCGCTTCCTTTCATTCTCACAACCTAATTTAGATGAGGAAACTGAGGCTCAGAGAGATTCCCATCATTCCAAAGCCAGTGCCACACTAGTGTTGAAGGGAGAGAGGGAGGCAGAGAAGAAGGAAGAAGGAGAGAGGGAGAAAAGAGAGGAGAGAGGGAGTGAAGAGGGGAGAAAGGAGGACGGAAAGAGAGGAAAAAACAGTGCCACAGGATCTCCAGACAGGGGCACACTTCCCTGAAGCGGTGAGGGATGAGCAGCTTCATGAAAAAGGTGGGATTCCAGCTAGGGCTTGCGGGATGGGTATGGCGGGGACTCACAGACAAGGGGAACCCACTAACTACTGAAAAGACAGCGGCAGGTAAAGTACAGAGGCACCTTCCTATCACATTCCAGAAGTTTGGGTGAGAACGGGGCCCATCCCGGTTGTCTTCCCGGGAGGCTCAGAAGTACAAAGAGGCCCCGAAGTGGAAGGGACGCTGGCCGTGGAGGAGGAGCCAGGTCTAAACAGTAAGAGCCAAGAAGATGGGGCTGGTCAGATGCTGAAGTCCAAAGGCCGGGACTAGAGGGAAGAGACCCAGCTGGAAGTTGGGGTGAAGGGCTGAAGTTTCGGTGCTTTAGGGTCAAGTCGACAACTGGAGGGAAGAAAGGGTAGAGCTTGGAAAGACCAGAGAAAAGGGAACTGCACAGGGTGGCTGCAAAACAGATCAGAGACAGAGGAGGATCAAAGGATGGGGGTGGGGGTGGGGGGGATGAGTGTCCAGAGAAGATGGTCAGGGGACAGGGCGCAAACGCTGCCATCAGAGGTGTCAGGGCGGAGTCCGAGGGTACGAGCCTCTGGGGGACAGGAGCCGGAGGGGTGGGATAGGGGGCGGGGGGCTGACCCCAAATATATAGTCAGTGCCAGGGGGGGCTGGAATCCTCAAAGGCCAACAGGAGAAGGGCCCGAGGGGCAGGGCTGGAGCCAGCAGGCTGGCGCGCGGGCCGGGGAGGACAGGGGTAGGGATCACAGGGCCCGCTTTGCCCCCTACTGGGTCCGGGGAGCAAAGCCACAACCTCCGGCTTCCCGGGGAGATGGAAGGAGCCACGCTCAGAGTCCCCGCGGAACCATGTCTGCCGCCCCCGTGTCCGCGGGCCCAACCCGGACCCACCTCGCTCCCGCCGCTCGGTCAGGGACGGCGCCGCCTCCGGGAGCCGGGGCGGAGCCGGAGCCGGAACCCGGAGTGGACCCGCCCGGCCTCTCTTTCCCATTGGCTCTACTGGCTGCCAAAACGCAAGAAAGCCGAGCGGGCCCGCCAATCAGCAGCGTGCTCGGTGGTGGATTGTGGGAATTGTAGTCCTGAGGAAAAATCGTAGCCTCGAAGAGATGTGCCAAGTTTAGGACCCCCGCCTGGACACTGGGTTTCCTCCTAAGGTCCTCGGATTCCCTTCTGTGCTTCAGCGTAAAAAGCCCCATGTAGGGCCACTAGCCTGGGAGTGGTAGACTGGGTAGAGCTAACCTACATGACCTCCATGAGCTAGTTGGTGACTCTGGTCCTGAAGACATTCCACTAAGCCTAGAGTCCTGAGCCTCAGTCGAAGTTCGTAGAGGTTCATCATTCAAAGTCAAAGGATTGTGGAACTGGGAGGGAGTTTAGTCCAACCCACTAATCAGAGGAGCGAAACCTTCCCTGTCCTAGGACCTCCAGGTCTCCTGACACCCCTGCACAGGGATTTTTCTGGGTCCTATGTAGTTAAACCTGACCATCAATCCTGACGGAACAAGCCCACCAATGTATATCCAGGATTAGAATTTTTTTTTTTCTTTCCAGGTTTTGCTTAACAACAACAAAATAGTCTAATTGAATAAGTAAGCTAAAATTCTATAGGCTTCTCATATCTGCATGCTATTTTAGTGCAAAAAAGTATTGACTTCAGAGCTAAGTAAACCAGATTTCTGATCCCAGTCCTCACACCTAGCCACAGGGGAGGAGCAGCATTTTCCTCCCCTGTAAAATTTCTGACAGAATTGTTGGGAGGCTATAGCAAGCTCTGCCCCCACAAACGCCAAGTCTCTTTCCTGGTGGTAAATTCTCTTGGGTGCATCCAGTGTGGACAATGTTAGTTTTATGATTGGGATATTCAAGAAAGTGGATTTGAAACTGGATATGGATGAGAGAAATATCAATGTGCTTATAAATTGATTTAAATAAAATGCTAAGAAGACAGACTCCAGTTTTTGTTCGGTATAACTGAGCACCCATCTGAAAATTCACAGCTAATATCTCTACCAGAAATAGACTGTAGCTTTATTTTTAACTGTGGTTTGAGCAGCTTAACTGTGTTTAACTGTAACTTTAACTGTTGAGATAGCCCCTTTGAGTGGATTCAAGGCAGTCTGGAAACTAATCTCATACTGTGTTTTCCTCTTATCAGCCCAAAGCCTTTTCCTACGACTTTTCATTCACAATGAAAATAACAACAATGAATACCAAACTTTTATTTAAAAACTGTACAAAAGCAAATAAAAATTTCTACTTGGGCCCTGGCTGGCATGGCTCAGCTGGTTGAAGTGTCATCCCATACACCAAAAGGTGGCGGGTTCCATTCCTAGGCAGGGCACATACCCAGGGACCCAGGTTGTGGGTTTAATCACCAATCAGCCTGCATACTGGAGGCAACCAATGGAGGTTTCTCTCTCTCTCTTTCTCTCTCTACCCCTCTCAAATCAACAACAACAACAACAATAATAATAAAAATAAACATTCTGTAATGAGGATTTTTTTTTTTTTAAAGAAAGAAAAATTCTACTTGGTGATTAATTTTGTGTCAACTTGATTGGACTGCAGAATGCCCCAATATTTGGTCAAATATTATTCTGGATGTTTCTGTATGGGTATTTTTGGATAAAATTAACATTATTATCTTGAGTAAAGTAGATAGCTCTCCCTAACATGGTGGGCCTCGCCAATCAGTTGAAGGCATGAATAGAACCAAAAAAAGCTGACTCTTTCCCTAGTAAAATTCTTTCTGCCTGACAGCCTTCAGACTGGCATTATATCACAGGACCTCCTGGATCTTGGGCCTCCAGACTCAGATAGAACTAAATAAGCCAGTGGTTCCTCTGGACCTCTCCAACCTGCTGACTAACCCTACAGATCTTGGGACTTGCCATCCTCCATAACCACATGAGCCAATTTCTTATCCTCTCTCTCTCTCTCTCTCTCTCTCTCTCTCTCTCTCTCTCTATATATATATATATATATATATATGTTTTTATGAAGAGCCCTGACTAATACAGGCACTACACAGTGACAGAGTGAACTTCTGACAGAAAGATCCAGTTTTTGTTGGGTAGGAGTGAGTACCCATCTGAAAACGAATAGCTAATATCTCCAAAAAAAGAGGCCAGATCACCTCTGTGGTATGACTTGAAAGCGACTAAGCTTCTTTCTGAAATCCACACCAAAAATCTGACTCATTGTTTTATCTTCACACCTAGTCTATCAATTTCCTTTCTGAAATCAATACTCTCTGACCCAGGAGTCGGCTACACCAAGCATGTCAAACTCACCGCCTGGGGGCCTCATGCCTCGTTTATTTGGCCCGTGTTAGCTTTTGAGTTTGACATGCTTGTGCTACACAAATAGTCAAGTCTTCCAGGATAATGTTCTATGGCAGAAAACTGTCCATATTGTGGTTAAAACTGCCATTTTTTCTAGCGGGGCCTCTCTAATCTCAGAAGGGTATGGGAAAGGGCCAGCACAGCAGACAGGCTTACCCATAGCTGCCTTTCCACGGCCTCACCCAGCTGCCTGCTGTGTGAAGTTGTGTTTACCTGTTCCCTGGTTTGCTCCTGGGGCTTTTCAGGGTTACAGCTACCACTCTAAAGTGCCTGTACCTGGGCATCATCAACAGGTTAATCAGCTTTGAAAACGTACATTGGCTCTGGGCACCGAAGAACGAGCGTGTGACCCACACATGATTATTTTTTAAAAAGCTGGCTTTGGGGGCTAAAGGCGCAAACTAAAACAGAGAGAAAAGCAATTCTTGATGACATATGTAAGAAGTCAGGGACTGGGCCCCCTACCATCACAACCAAAAGCCCAAGTTTAAGCCCTAACTGGTTTGGCTCAGTGGATAGAGCTTCGGCCTGCAGAGTGAAGGGTCCCAGGTTTGATTCTGGCCAAGGGCACATGCCTGGGGTTGTGGGCTCCATCTCCAGTAAGGGGCGTGCAGGAGGCAGCCGATCAATGAATCTCCCTCATCATTGACATTTCTATCACTCTATCCCTTTCCCTTCCTCTCTGAAATCAATAAAGAAATATTAAAAAAAAAAATACTAAAAGCCCAAGTTCAGGATGCGATCAAATGAAGTTTCTCTTACATAGCCCCTCGAACGGAGAACCCCGGATCTCAGACACACACTCGTCATCCCCACCTAGCCCTAATCCTGATTGCTCTCTTGGTTTTCCAGAATTCTTCCGAGACAATGAGAACTTCAAGTCCCGGAAAGGAGACAGAAACGGGAGAAAGCTGATTACACGAACAGAACCACAAACGGGCCTGGACTTGGGGAAAGGAGATGAGCAGTTCCAGAGGCCAGTGTGGGGCCAGGAGTCTGAAACCCAGAGAGCCCTGGGCCAGATGGATGGTCGGGAAGCAGCTCCCTAAAAAGAGGGAACCTTGAGCCCCTGGAGCGCCGGGCCCAGATCAGGGGACCAGGGCCGGAGGGAAGGGTCCACCTTGAGGGCCACGTCTCCGTTGGCGTGGCCTTTCCCCTCGGGCTTGGGGGCCACGGGCTCCTCCGGTGTGTAGGGCTCCGAGCAGATGACCAGAGGGGCTGTGTTCTTCCCTCCGTCGTGCAGGCAGGGTTCAAAGAAGGGGCGGAGCGGGCCGGAGAAGGCGTCGTGGGTGAAGGTGAAGATGTGGGACCGGTCGGAGGCGTCGTAGAAGGAGATGACGCCCGCGTCGTAGTCCAGGAAGACGCCCACGCAGCGCGGGGGCTCCCGCAGGCGCAGCGGGGTCTGCGGGGACGTGAGCGCCTCGAGCTGGGCGCCGCGGCTCTGCCGCACCAGCCAGTGCCCGTTGCCGGGCGAGGCCGTGACCTTGCCCTTCCTGCTCACCGCCTCGCGGCACACGCCCAGGATCCACTTGGTCTTGTCCGCCACCAGCACCTCCCAGTAGTGGCAGCCGGCCACGAAGGCCTCGGCGCCCAGCACGCTGACCACGAAGTCGAACCGCTGCGGGGTGTCGGGCACAGGCTGCCTGCGGTCCCCCAACCTCACGCACCGGCGGTCCTCCGACAGGATGAGCTTGGGATGCGCGGTGTCGGGGTCCAGGGTCACGGCAACTACAGAGAGAGAGGGACAGAGAAGGAGAGGTTTGGGAGGGCTGGGGCTCATGGGATCGTTGAGTGACTTTGGACGAGGAAGATCACCTCTGGGATCAGCAATCCCTGTCCTTGGGCCCATTTTAGTGTATGACTCCTTCTACCCCATCTGTACCCGAACCAGAGAAAAGTGTCGCCCGAGCCGGTTTGGCTCAGTGGATAGAGCGTCCGCCTGTGGACTGATAGGTACCAGGTTCCATTCTGGTCAAGGGCATGTGCCTTGGTTGCGGGCACATCCCCAGCGGGGGGTTTGCAGAAGGCAGGAGGCAGCTGATCAATGTTTCTCTCTCATCAATGTTTCTGACTGTCTCTTCCTCTCCCTTCCTCTCTGTGAAAAATCAATAAAATATATTTAAAAGCCAAAACCGTTTTGGCTCAGTGGATAGCAGACTGAGGGGTCCCAGGTTCAATTCCGGTCAAGGGCATGTACCTTGGTTGTGGGCACATCCCCAGTGGAGGTATGTGCAAGAGGCAGCTGGTCGGTGTTTCTCTCTCATTGATGTTTCTCTCTCCCTTCCTCTCTGTAAAAATTCAAATATATATATTTATATATATTAAGAAAAGAGTCTTCTGGTCTTCTAGATATCCTGATCATGTGTTCAATAAAACAGGAGAAAGTTGTCCTTTGTGAAACTGCCTTAATCCCTTTCTGTGGTCGGCAAACTGCGGCTCGAGAGTCACATGTAGTTCAAGAGCCATGGTTTGCCACTCTGTTGACTACTGAGTGCTGACCACGCCGTAGGAAATACTGCCTTTGTCCTCAATGGTCCAAAGGGAGCTAATGCAGGATGATAAACCTTGGCTCTGATGTCAGACCCAGAAGCCACACTAGAAGTTGAAGTCCTAGCTCTGCCACATGCTACCGTGTTTCCCCGAAAATAAGACATCCTCCGAAAATAAGACCTAGCACATGGAAAGATAAGACATCCCCTGAAAATAAGACCTAGCGCAACTTTGGGGGGGAAAATTAATATAAGACACTGTCTTATGTTTGGGGAAACAGGGTAGTTATGTGGCCTGGGGCCTGCTATTCATCTCCAAACCTTAGTTCTTCATCTGTAAAATGGGAACGATGGCAGACCCTACGTGGTCGAGCTGTTGTGCATATTGGCTGAACTAACACATGAGATAGTGCCTCCTTCATACACAATGTGTGATGCTCATTTTGTTAACAAGTTATTGCTCATAATTACTATTTTTACTAGTAAGTGTTAATAGAGAAAGACGGGTTCTTCCTTAAAATTGTGGAAGGTCATGGTGAGTCTCCCTCCTTCCCCCAGGACAGGAAACAGACACTTCTTGGGGAGTTAAATCTGTAAAATGTGTGTTTTGCCCAGGTGGTGGGAATAAGCCAGACTGTGAGTGTGTGAAGGACTTGTGAATTCCCAGAATGTCAACCAAGGTGACCTGGAGTGATCTCAAGCAACCATTTCATCCGTTCCACCTGCCTGAAGGAAAGGGGAGTGAACAAAAGGGGCATGAACAGATTGGAAAATTGACAAGGACCCAATCAGGGAAATTAACAGATCTCTGAAACAGCAGCAAAAACAATGCAAATATTTAGGAATAAATTAAGAGAGATGCACAAATCTTTTAGAATAAAACTACAAAACCTTTTGTAGTCTACAATGTTAAGGCGCCTAGCCCTTCCCCTTCTTCTCTGAGAACCTCAATCACCAACCCTCAAAGCAAGAAGAGTGTGGCAGATGTGGATACTGACAGAGGAACACTGGCTATTTACCCAACAGTGGGATAAGAAGGACTTCTAAAACCTGAAAGCACAGAGGAAACTACACAGGAAAAGGTTTTGTTTTGTTTGTTTGTTTGTTTTAAATATATGTTATTGATTTTTCACAGAGAAGAAGAGAGAGGGATAGAGAGTCAGAAACATTGATGAGAGAGAATCATCAATCAGCTGCCTCTTGCACACCCCCCACTGGGGATGTTCCCGCAACCCAGGTACATGCCCTTGATCGGAAACGAACCTGGGACCTTTCAGTCCGCAGACTGATGCTCTATCCACTGAGCCAAACCGGTTTCGGCCAGGAAAAGGTTTTTTTAATTGGACTACATAAAAACAAGACACTAAAAATAATATAAGGAAATTAAAATGCAAATGAAAAACTCAGAAAAATAATTTGGGAGGAATAGGACAGAGCTTCTACACTTGATATAGGAAGAATCCTCACATATCAAATAGCATAGCCAGAATAGGGATAAGAGCAGATAAGTCCATGGAGAAGACATACAAATAACCAATAAACTTTCTAAGTCTAACTGAGCCCTCCCACAAAAGAAGTCACAAAGATTTATTTATTTTTTTTAGTTTGATAAGGAGGTAAATAGGTTTGATTAACAAAAAAACAAAACAAACAAAAAAGAAACAAAACAAAAAGTCAGTCTGCACCCCAAAGGAACAGAGCCCTGGCTCCGAAATGTGGCTGGGTTTGCCTGGGGTAACTTACCGAAGTGCAGCCGGGCCCTTCTCCAGCCTGAAAGACAGAAAAGGGATTGTAAAGGGGAAGGAGGCAAGGAGCACCCCCAGAAGGCAGAGTCAGGCACCCAGAAAGTGCATCTCACCTGAGTTGACTGCTGCTCTTTTCAACTCTGTAAAAAAAAGAAACAGGAGGGGTGAGCTATCACTGAAAATATAGAATCAGCAGGAGGGAATTTGGTATGGAATGACATGGGAAACTTACTCAGTTCACTCCGGAGTTTCTCTAAAGAATAAAAACAGTTTGACCAATCAGAAGGAGGGCTTCCACATTTCCATAATGCTGCGGTCCTCTCCCAACCACATCCCACATCAGACCCTCTCTAGCAATACCCTGACCATCCCAGCCCCGCCCCAGGAGTCTCCAGAGATACTCTGCAGAGGGCCAGCACATTCCCAAGTAAGCCAAACCTGACCACGACTCATTGAATAACACATCTCACGCATCTAGGTAATATATGTAGATATTGTGAGAGAACAATAAAATATAAGCTCATTTAAAACTATCATTGAGCCCTGGTTGGTGTTGCTCAATGGTTAGAATGTTGGCTCCTGCACTGAGGGGATGCAGATTCAATCATGGTCAAGGGCACGTGGTTTGCCCCCACCCCATCCTGTGAGGGCACCTGGAAGGCAACCAGTTAATGTGTCTCTCTCACATCGATGTTTCTCTCTCTCACTTCCTCCCACCCTCCCTTCCACTCTCTCTGAAAAGCAATGGAAAAATATCCTTGGGTGAGGATTAACAAACAAAAACTATCACTGAATTTCCATTAGATTTTCTTGTGTTCACTTAATCAAGATAAAACAAAGTAGACATGTCATGTCTGAAGATTCTTCTTTCACACTAAAGAGGGTCTCGTACATGAGGTGGAGAAACGCTGCTCCACGTGTTCATTTTAATGGGGACCCCTTGCCTGGGGTCCCACCGAAGGGCATGCCACGCCTGGCGATAAAAGGCCTTCCAGGTGGCTTCCCCTACAGGAGCTACATCTCTTCCTGATTAACATTTCCCCCTCAGAGACTGGGACCTAGTGATGATTCGTGGGGTCCGAAAGGTTGGTGACCGCTGGACTAGGTAACTGTTGTGCAGGAAAGGGGAGCAGGGAATATTTGAGAAGAGAGAAGTCTCCAACCCCATGGTGGAAAGCACCCTGACCCCTCTCTTCTGCCCCAGGACATGAAACTGAGACACCCATCCTAAAGCGGAGATGTTGGCAGGAGGAGGTCCGTGCCACGGATGAGAAGCGGTACTTACTGAGGGCTTTATGGAGCCTTCCTGAAAAAACAGAGAAAGAGGTCTGAGTGAGCAGAGGCTCTGCTTTATCCCTGAGCCCAGAGAGGCTCATCCCCCATCCCCCCACCGTGGAAAGGATGACATTCCCGTCAGCTGCTGGTGCCCTCGCCTCCCAAAGGCAGACTGGGGAAGCAGTGGAGCTGGGGCCACTTTCCCAGAGACCAGGCTCCTCCTTCCTTTCCATCTGGTTCCATTTCCGCTGTCTGGAGGAGTGTTCCCATATGTTTGTAACCACGTGTACATGAGAGTGTGCCTTGCTGCCCTCTTATAGCCTACTGTTTGTACTATCTCCAGCGAAGACCTAGCATTGACTTGTGGACATGGCTCTATCACTCTCGACAGTAACTCTCCTGAAGTCCTACAGAGAGACTCACAGATTTGGAGATTCCAGGTGGTGTGGGATGTATGTATATGTATGTGTGTGGATGTATATATATATGTGTGTGTGTATGTATATGGATGGATATATATATATATATGAATATATGGATGTATATATGTATATGCTTCACATGCTTCCGGGACCATTGGCCCTGCCAGAGAATTGAAGTTATGCATTCAAGTCCACTGCCAAGTCCTGTGCTAAGGGCTGGGCATGTGTTAATCATTAGGCACTGCAGCAATGAAGCCGGATATATGGCCCCTCAGGAGCCGTTGGTTTATGTCTATATTAATGTTATTAATCTTATTAATGTTATAGTTATATAATGATTAATCATTCTATTAATGATTGATTGTGTTATGTATACATATTATTTATATATAATATTGACATATTATATTTCCACTACTATTAGCCTCCATGTATGGTGTCCTGTTCTCATAATGATGTAGGTACTGAACCCTCTTGACAAGGTAAGGTGCGTAGAATTATTGTTCCCGGGTCTGAAGCTCAGAGGGCCATGGGAATTTGCCCAGGTCATCCATTTAGTAAGTGGCCAAGGAGACAAGCTTCAAGTCCAAGTGTGTCTGACTCCTAGTCAGAGGCCTTGGCCCCTGCACCACGCTGTGCCTTCTGCTCCTGGACAGAGCAGCCACAGTGCCCCTGCTGCGTGCGCCCCACCCTTCCACCCGCTGGACTAAAACGTCAGGGGCATGTGAGAGAGGAGGAGAGGAGAGGCCAAAATCACTGAATGTGTACCATCTCTGAGCCAGCGACTTGTATTCTCAGCTACATTTTTTTTTTTTTTTCCTCAGCTACATTTTTAAGGGGCAGAGCCTGCCTGTGTTTTGTACCCTGGGTGTCTAACTTTTACCCTCAATGGCCCAGAGCAAACATCCATTTAATGAATAGGAAATGGCAATAAGGAAGAGGAGCCGAAACCGGTTTGGCTCAGTGGATAGAGCGTCGGCCTGCGGACTGAAAGGTCCCGGGTTCGATTCCGGTCAAGGGCACGTGTCTTGGTTGCGGGCACATCCCCAGTAGGGGGTGTGCAAGAGGCAGCTGGTTGATGATTCGCTCTCATCGATGTTTCTAACTCTCTATCCCTCTCTCTTCCTCTCTGTAAAATATCAATAAAATATATTTAAAAAAAATAAAATAAAATAAGGAAGAGGAGTACCAGGCAATACAATAGAAGAGTTTTGTTTTGTTTTCTTGTTTTTTTTCTTCTTCAAGTTGTCTGTTTAAACCCTGAAAACAATCGGGCAAGGGGATTCTTAATCCCATTTTACAGACGAGGAAACCAAAGGTCATAGCGGTGAAGCGACACATCCGAGTCAGACCAGTGACCTGACCAGGTGTCGCTGATTCAAAAGCCTGTGGGGCTCTCACTCTATCACATCACCTGTCTAGATGCAAATGCTGTATGGATCCTCGAGATTCTCATACATCCCAGATGGACACATTCATAGATTTTAAATTGAATAGAGACCTGGTTAGGTGACTGGTGGAAAGGCTGAAAGAAGGAGCTCCTGGTAATTCAGACCCTATGACTTTTTACTATGAGCATCCCCTCATCCACTGCCACCTACCCCATAGCCCCCCACACTGGAAAGTAAATTCCAATAATATTAATGGGGAATATGTGTGTGTATATACCTGCATCATGTATGTGTAATAATAGACTGTGAGCATTTATTTTAGGAGGGGAAAGAATATGTTAATTGTTCCCTAACCCCTTCATATAATTACCTTTTTCTTTTGCATGGTCTTCGAGAAGAGTTTCTAGAGGGAGAAAAGTAATAACAAAACAATTAAAAATGGGATTCTGTGACATAAACCTTGAAGGTCCCTGATTCTTACCGATTTTACCTGCTTTTAAACCTGTTCCCCTCTACCATCGTTGCCACCTCCCTAATCCAGGCCCTCATCCTCTCTCGTCTGGATGACGGAATTAGTAGCTCAAATGGCCTCCAACCCTGTCTTGCTCCTTCTGGTCTCTTCCCAACACTGCAGCCAGAGAAAGCTGCTCAAAGCACAGTTCTGATCAAGATATCCCACCCACTGCTTTACCTCCACCCAGGAGAGAAAGACTGAGGTTCTCCACACGCCTTCCAAGACCTCACACGGCCTGGCCCTGCCTACGTCTGCAGCTTGGTCCCCTATCAGCTCCCCCTTCACTTCTGCACTGTTTCTTTCTCTAGCTGTGCTTTCTCTGTGGGTAGTTTTCTGTTCCCTCTCCCCCCATGCCTCCCTCTCCTCCAGATCAAACATCACTTCCTCTGGGGACTCTTCTCCTGTCCCTGAAGCTTGGTTAGTTCCATCTGATCATAATCTTCACAGCCTCCAGAACTTCCACTTGTGGCATTTGTATGGCTGTACTTCTACATTGATTTGTGCAATTATTTCATTCAATAGACCTCGGAAAGCTCCCAGTGGCAAAGACTGCCTGCTATGACTCACCATTGTATTTCCGGCATTTAGTCTAGTCCAGGGCCCTTAGCAGACAATTATCAATTATTTGTTGAATGAATAAAAGCTTCCCCCGTGTTAAACCTACACAACTCACACAGAATAAGATCAAGCAATGAGTCCACAGACAAAACTCAACAAGCACTGAAAGATAAGCTATAACAAGTCAGAGTCAGCAAACACTGTCAGATGTTGGGATTTTCCGGCACAGAATGTAGATTAGTGGACACTGGAGTCATAAAAATGAGTCAAACAGAGAAACATCCCCACCCATCCCAGGACACTTACCTACCTCCACCACCTGTTCATAGAGAAGCTTCTCTGGAAGGGGGAGAGAGAGACATCAGCTCAGCTTAAGGAAGAGCTTTTTCTAACAACCAGACTTGTCCAGGGACAACAAGCTGCCTGAGCAGGACTTGGGTCCTTGTCTCTGTGGGTATGTGACCATTTGAAAGGATTAGAGGGTCTTCAAACCAGCAGCTAGGGAAAGGGGTGTTGGCTTATGTGTCTTTCAAGGTGCCATACAACCTTGAGATCCTGTGAATTGCAATTCTATTTATGAGGGTTTTATCCAATGGATAGAATTGGATTTTTTTAAAATTAATTAAAGGATTGGCATGATCAGTTATTTTTAAATTTCTCATAACTCTTCCCACGAACTTTCTGCAGTTTCTTGGGTCTTCTCTGCATTGTGAGTCCCCAGGGCATTGTCCTATCAGACAATCTGCAGAGCCTCCAGCCTATGGGTAACCAGCACATCTCCGTCTCCTTCCTCCCAGCCTTTTCCTAAGAAGCTACAGTCCCACTTCCTGCCACCCTGGGCCCCTTTACTGCTTGGTTACCTTTTGATCGTCTTTGCTTCCAGATGACGCAAATACCCGCCATGAGGAGAAGCCCCAGGACAGCCAGGACCACGGCAAGAGCCACTGCTAAGGGGGAGATTCTCCCTGGAGATGGGGCTGAAACAGAACCACTGGTGACCACCCTCAGGAGAGATCTCAGAGCTTCTTCCAGGCCAAGGGCCCTACCTCATATGGGAGGTGGCTCAGGCACGTCCCAATGGTCTCTGTCACCTCTAGGGTAAGGTGACCAGATGTCCCGCTTTTGGGACAAATTATTAAAAATCCCACGTCCTGGGACAAATTGTTAAAATTGGGACTGTCCCGCCAAAAGCGGGGCATCTGGTCACCTTACTCTAGGGAGAGACCTCCAGCCAAGATAGGTGAGGCTCTTTGCTTCTCTAAGTACCTCAAACCCTGGATGACTCAGAGATGACTTTACAGCCAGATGGTCATCTCTTAGGAGTGGTTTTGATGGTCCTGCCTGAAACCAATGTGTGAAACTCAGCTTCCCAATCACAACCTCATCCCGCCCTATCATTCAGAGGAAACGTTATCTTTGAGGAACTGGAGGTGCTTCCGCAGTAATCACCTGCAGTCTTCCCTGAGCACCACCGCCTTCTGCCTCAAGTCCTCACTCTGCTGGGGAACAGCCATCAGCGACCCCTTTGCCCTGAGCTGTGTCAGCGGGGGCAAAGCTACTTCTGTGGGGCTACAGCAGCAGGCCTAGAGCCTGGGCAGAAAAAGGAAAGAAGAAACAGAGGTAAAAAAGGAGCAGAGGAAGTACTATGACACGTGGCAAAGGGTCTAAACTGGCTGTGAGTCCTTGCTCATCCTCTGTGGGACCCTAAGCAGGAGACTGGATTGGAATGGGGGGTTGAGGACAAATATGTGATACCTTCATCAATAAAGAATTTTTATTAAAAAAAAAAAAAAAAAAAAAAAAAAGCAGGAGACTGAGCCTCTCCAAGCCTGGCTCATCATCTGTAAAATGGGGATCATAATAAGCTCAGCCTCACTGGGCTGTGACAGACGTACAGGAGGAGGGTGTAAAGTGCTCAGCACCGATGAGAGGCAGTGGCAGTAGGAAGAGAGGAGAGGTGAGAGAGAGAAAAGAAGGGCTTAGCCGACATCAGCGATCCTTCCTCTCCTGGGCCCCAGACCACACTCTTTCTTTCTTGGCTCTAAAACCACGCTTCTCTGCAACATGGCTCCATGTTTCAAGGGTCTTGAAAAGGTTCCTAACCCTTTGATGCATTAATTCTACTTCTAGGAACTCATTCTAAGAAAATAATCAGAATCCGTTCCCAAATTATGTGCAAAGTTGTTCACTGCACTGTTATAGGAAAAGTCTAAACAAGTGGTCTAAACAAAAGGCAAACCGTGGCTCTCGAACCACATGCGGCTCTTTGGCCCCTTCAGTTTTTAGCAAAGGTCAGCTTAAGAGTACCCTAATTAAGTTAACAACAATGTGCCTACCTATATAGTTTAAGTTCAAAAAAATTTGGCTCTCAAAAAAAATTTTAATCGTCGTACTGTTGATATTTGGCTCTGTTGACTAATGAGTTTGCCGGCCACTGGTCTAAATCATCCAGATATCAAGAAATAGGGCTCTGATTAATTTTGCTATGCTATACCCTCACCACGAAATACTATTCGCCCTTTAAAATCTGTTGCAAAGAACTGCTTAAGGATATGAGGGGGGAAAAAATGTTCATGGCCTTGTAAGTGGAGGGGAAAAACACCTAGGCAGAAGAATATGTATCAATACACACTCAGAGATGCACCCATGAAAGAAATTCTAAAGAAATGCCCCAAAATGTTAGCAGTGGCTCTCTACAGTTTATGAAATCAGGCCTTTTTTTTCTTTTCTTTTTTTGATTAAAAAAAATCTTGTATTTTTTAAAGTTTTCTATAAGAAATGTGTCATTCTTAGTATTTAAAAAATTCGAAAATTCTTTATAAAGTTTGCACTTGGGTAGGAGTTTTCTCTGGAGCCTGTGTTCTGCCCCAGCGGGTACCTGCTATGACCATGGCCGTGGTCTTCTCCTGGCCAAGGGCATCGTTGCGGATGGTGCAGGACACGCTGCCCACGGTGCTGTCCCTGACTTTGCTGGAGAGGGCGGTTTCGAAGAGCCCCGCGTCGTCCAGGGAGAGGGCCTGGCGCTCCGATGGAAGCACCCTGCCGTGAGGGTCTCTCCACTCGGCCCACGGCCGTGGGAACCAGCCCGCCGACCTGCACACCAGCTGGATCCATCCCGCGTCGTAGCCCTTCACGTGGATGTAAGGGTCGGAGCCTAGAACTGGAAAGGAAAGGCCGCTGGCAGGGCCTTGGCAAGATCCCGGACCCCGCCAGGGCCCTCCTCTGGGTCCCAAGGCGGCTCTTGGGGAGCAAGGGGATGCCTGCTCTCTCCCACCCCTCCCCAAGAAATGAGACGGTATCCGGCTGCACGCTCGCACCTCGCCAAACCCTCCTCCGCCCGGCACGGCATCCATCGCCCGCCCCCCTCTGAAGAGGACCCACCTGCCACCTGCAGGACCACGGTGCCCTCGCGGCTCAGGTTGGCGATGCGGACCTGACACCGGTACGGCCCCCGGTCCTCCAGCCGGACGTGGCGGATCTCCAGCGTGACGTTTCCCTCCAGCGCGTCCCTCTCCAGCGCCGTCCTCCCCTTAAACTCCGGCACCACGTCCTCCTCGCGGACCTGGTCATCCCGGAACACGTGGACCACCTGGGAGCGCCCCCGGGGCAGGGACCGCAGCCACCGCACCTCGGTGAGCGTCGGGACGGACCAGAGCGAGAGCGGGCAGAGCAGCCTGGCTGTGCCCCCTAGCGGCGCCAGGTGGAACTGGCCGGACTCCCCTGTGCGGTGGAAACAAGAAAGGGACGACCCAGTCTGGGAGGGATGCGGGGACTTCCGCAAAGGATGGAGATGGAGATCACACGGGGGAAGGCTTCTAGCGAGCCTGGGAAGGGCATTGGAAAGGACTGGGGTTCGGACAGAACCCCAGAAGAAAGAAGGCCTTGGCCAGATGGCCCAGGCAGGGAAGGAGGTCAGGAACTCCTACCTGACACGTGGATGGGCAGCTGCAGGAAGGCCAGGGTGACGAGGCAGCTGGAGAGCCAGGAGCCGGAGGAACTTGCTGCGTCCATCCGAACTAGGAGGACAGACAGGGAGACACCAGAGAAGGTTGGCGAGCTTGATGTGGGAAAGCTACAGCCTAAGAAGTGGGGCGGAGATGGAGGCGGCATAGCAGGTGCTCTGGGACCGCCCAGACCAGAATTCACGTTCCAGCTCCGCTACTTACCTCCGTGTAACAGTGTGGCTGCACTTCCCTGAAACTCCCTTCCTCCATCTTTTTAAAAAATATATTTTATTGATTTTTTTTTTTTTGATTTTTTTTTTACAGAGAGGAAGAGAGAGGGATAGAGAGTTAGAGACATCGATGAGAGAGAAACATCGATCAGCTGCCTCTTGCACACCCCCTATTGGGGATGTGCCCGCAACCAAGGTGCATGCCCTTGACTGAAATCGAACCTGGGAACTTTCAGTCCACAGGCTGACGCTCTGTCCACTGAGCCAAACCGGTTTCGGCATCCTTCCTCCATCTTTATTTTATTTTTATCTTTATTTGTTTGTTTATTTATTTTGTGGATGAGACAAAACTGATGTTTCCTTGCAGAATTGTTGTGAGCATTGAAGGGGGAAAGTGCTCAGCATGAAGGCTGGCATCATGGTTAAGTGTCTAAATGCCATGAGTGAGAACCAAGGTAAGACACTGTGTGTGCCCTGGAAGGCAGAGGGGGAGTCTGGAAGGTGGAGAATTTATGCCCAGAACTAACATGGTAAGGACCAGAGAAGAGACCTCTTTTTGCGTTAGGGTCCCAGGTCCCAGGCCAAGTTTGGGAAGGCTTCCAGGCCAATTTTCCACCCACAGTGGGGCCTGGAGCACTTCCCTGCTGGCCTTCTTGGTTTGAGTTTTGAGAAACAACAAACCAAGTCAGTGAGGTCCCTCCATTTCATTATGAAGACACCGATCTCACAAACTCAGGGTCTGGAGTTAGAAAGACCTGGGTTCAGCCAAAACCGGCTTGGCTCAGTGGATAGAACGTCGGCCTGGGGACTGAAAGGTCCCAGGTTCGATTCCGGTCAAGGGCATGCACCTTGGTTGCGGGCACATCCCCAGTAGGGGGTGTGCAAGAGGCAGCTGATCAATGTTTCTCTCTCATCGATGTTTCTTACTCTCTATTTCTCTAACTCTCCCTTCCTCTCTGTAAAAAAAATCAATTTTATATATATATATATATATATATATATATATATAAAAGGAAGACCTGGGTTCAAGTCTCAGCTCCCCCAGGTACCAGCGCTGTGTCCCTGGAGAGTTGTACAACATCTGCGGACCTCCAGGGTCATCTATAAAGGAGGACCCTTCTTCCAGGAACTGTGAGGGTTCAAGGGCATGTAAAGAACTTGCCGCAGCCCAGCTGGTGAGGCTCAGTGGTTGAACATCGACCCATGAACCAAGAGGTCCCTGCCCTGGTTCAATTCCCGATGAGGGTACATGACAGGGTTGCAGGCTCGATCCCCTGTAGGGGGCGAGCAGAAGGCAGCTGATTGATGTTTTTCATCAATGTTTCTATCTATCTCTTTCCTTCCTCTCTTAAAAAAAAAAAATCAATGAAAACATTTTTTTTTAATTTGCCACAAATGCCTGGCAGAACAAGTACCCAATAAATGTGCTGTGATCCATGACAGGTGTGGGCACTGAGTACATTAACCACAGGGAAACCCTAAGAGACCCCTTACTCTGAAACTCTTTCCTACCTACTTGACTGCCTGAAATTCCTATAGCAGGAAACAAATCGTTCATGCCAGCATTGGGGAAGAAGTATAATAAGATACATCAGGAAGAGAACATCTCTTACTTTCTCTCCAAGACTTCAAATCCTTTCTGAAGAGGAGGGGCGTGGTGAAAGTTACCAGGCCCGGTCCCTGCAGGTCTCGGGAAAGGACAAAGATGGGACTTGGAGGAGGTGGGGCTGTCCAAAAGACGCCGGAAACTGAAAATGACTTACGCTTTGGACACATTTCCAATTCTGTTTTGTTTAGGTTTTTGTTTGTTTGTTTGTTTTTATGGCAAAGAGCACACTGGTTTAAGGATGTTTTGTTTTTATTTTATTTTTTAAAAATATATTTATATTGATTTTAGGGAGAGGATAGAGAGATAGAAACATGAATGTGAGAAAAACGCATCCATCAGCTGCCTTCTGCACGCCCCCTACTGGGGATTGAGCCCACAACTCAGGCACGTTGGAGGGGGACGGGGGGCATTAACCACTGAACCAAACCCACTGAGCTCTTTCTTTCTTTTTTTAAAATTTTTCTCACTGGGCCTTTTTATTTTTAAACCTCTCCTGAAGATATTTTTCCCATTGATTTTTTTAGAGACAGAAGAGAGGGGAGGAAAGGAGGGGGAGAGAGAGAAACATTGATAGGGGCCTGGGATGAACCTGCAACCGAGGTCTGTGCCCTTGGCCAGGAATCGAACCCTTTGGTCCTAGGGCTGATGCTCTAACCACTGTGCAAACCAGCCAGGGCTGTTTTTGTTTTTAATCATGATTCATACAGCATACTTCTCTACTCCCCCAGTGTTGCAAATGGCCCCATAACACTAGGACACAGTGAGGTTAAGATTATAGTTAGGATATATATATTTTTTGCTTCAATCCCACTCATTTTTCTGCAGGTTGCCAGCTACTCAGAAACTGAACAGGAGAAGTTCAGTAAATGAGAAAAGCTCTCTACCTTATCAATTAATATTGAAGGTGGAAGCAGGCAGGGCCCAGGATCCCCTGGAGTTACCCCAAACCCCAACACCCTCAATTAAAAGGTGCTTTTGAAACACATCCTGAGTGGACACGCCCGGAGTAGCACAGAGCTCCAAACGGAGCCGGGGCTGCCTGAAGTCAAATAAGAGGGGCCCTCCCCCCACCATAGTCCCCTCATCCTAAATTCGGATTGTTTATTGTGATCAAGAGAACAGGCTCTGCGGTCAGCCTGGAGGCAGGTCCCGGCTCCGCCATTACCAGCTGCGTGACCTTAGACAGTTTAGTTTACTCCTCCCAATCCTCTCTCATTCACACATGAAATGGAATTAATGATAGTACCTACTTTGTAGATAGGGCTACAGTAAGGACTCATAGAAAACACATGTGAAGTGATTTGTACCACATTCTAAGAATAAAAAGGCAAGTGAAGCCGAAACCGGTTTGGCTCAATGGTAGAGTGTCGGTCTGCAGACTGAAAGGTCCCAGGTTCGATTCCAGTCAAGGGCAGGTACATTGGTTGAGGGCACATCCCCGGCAGGGGGTGTGTAGGAGACAGCTGGTCAATGTTTCTCTCTAATTGACGTTTCTAGCTCGCTCTCTCTCTCTCCCTTCCTCTCTGTAAAAAATAAATAAAATAAATTATATATATATATAGCAAGTGAAGTCTTTCCATCAGATGGTCACTCTGGGTGACAAGGGCACCGAGGTGGTTTCAGCCAGGGAGTCTCCCTGAAGCACGTCATCACGTCACTGTTAAGCAGCCAGAGAGGCAAAGAGCCCAGGAGAGGATGACACCAGAAATGGACTTTTCCACTCTTGTCATCAGGGAAGTGCAGATTAAGACCACAGTTAGATATGGTTTTGTCTTCCCTGAAATTATCAAATGTTTAAAAAATAATAATGCCCAGAGTTATTACACATGTGGGAAAATGACTCTCTTGCCCAATGTAAATCAACTTTCGCCAGGGCAATTTAGCAATAAGGATCAAGTGACTTATAAATATGTGAAAGTTTTAATCCAATAATTTTACTTCCAAAAAAGAATCCTATGGAAATAAATAAGGATGTGCATAAGGATTTGTTGGTGAGGATGCTCATCACAAAGCTTCTTATGAAAAGGAAAAATTAGAAACAACCTAAAAGTTCATTAAAATGGGAATGATTAACTAAATATTGCACATCCTTGCAATGAAATACTACACAGCATTTCATACACACATGCTAAAACAATCTTTTTTAAAAATATATATTTTATTGATATTTTACAAAGAGGAAGGGAGAGAGATAGAGAGCTAGAAACGTCAATGAGAAACAGCGACCAGCTGCCTCTTGCACACCCCATACTGGGGATGTGCCCACAACCAATGTACATGCCCTTGACCGGAATCGAACCTGGGACCTTTCAGTCCGCAGACTGAAAGCTCTACCACTGAGCCAAACCTGTTTCAGCCTAAAACAATCTTTAAGAGCATTTGGGCCCTACCTGGTTTTGCTCAATGGACAGAACATCAGCCTTCAGACCGAAGTATCCTAGGTTTGATCCCCATCAAGGGCACATGCCTGGGTTGTGAGCTTGATTCTCAGTAAGGGGTGTGCAGGAAGCAGCTGATCAATGATTCTTCCTCATCATTGATGTTTCTATCTCTCCCTCTCCCTTCCTCTCTGAAATCAATATATATATATATATATATATATATATATATATAAGCATTTGGGAAGTTTTCACTGTAACCCAAACAGTAACTTTAAAAAGCTATGGATAGTATGATACAATTTAAGGAGAAGATGCTTAGCAAAAAGGCAAGAGTAGAGAAGTAAACAGTGGTTACTTCTAGGGGTGAAGAAAAGCATTACAGCAGAGGTTCCCTTAATAACTCCATGCAACTTCAGAAGACCCTGCAAATCTACAAATGACCAGTCTGAAAGCACACAGCACAGGACCTGGCTAATAGTAAGGACTAGGTTAATGACAGCTATAATAATAATGATAATGACAATAATACTTGAATGAGAGTCTTTAGACAAAACCCACCCAGGCTCCTTGTCACTCTTCCCCTTTTGTGCTTCCCATTTCCCATTGCCTCGTTTCGTCCTTTAAAATGGCTTATGCCCGGTCAGCATGGCTCAGTGGTTGAGCATCGATCTATGAACCAGGAGGTTACAGTCCAATGTCCAGTCAAGGCACATGCCCAGGCTGTGGGCTCGATCCCCAGTATGGGCATGCAGGAGGCAGCCGATCAGTGATTGTCTCACCATTGATGTTTCTATCTCTCTCTTCCTTCCTCTCTGAAATCAATAAAAGTATGTGTATATATTTATATTGTTAACTGTTTTTCTGAGTAAGGAGAAAGGGGATAGCTTCTCCAACGAACCTGAAGATCCTGAGAACGTTAAAGGACTGAAAAGAATGAAGAAGGGGAAAGGGAGGAGCACTCACCACCTTTGGGATCAAGGGCCCTTTGTGTGGCAGAGCTGGAGTCTCCGAGCTGCGGACCCTCCCTCCATCCAGCCAGGGAGGTCAGGCATCAGGCAGCAGGGTCAGGAAGGATCTGGAGGTGGGCCTGGGAGAAGCTCTCCTTTCATTCTAATGCCCGCAGCCCTCGGCCCCCGGGCTCCCTCGTCTGTCCCACAGACTCCCTTCTAGCTGCTCCTGAACACCACAAGCTCCGCCCTGCCTGTCCACCCCAGATAAAGGAACAGCGCAAAGAGAGGCCTCCCTAAAAAATTCGAGGGAAACTCCAAGTGCCACCGGGTGTCAGGGACCTTTGGCCCGCACACCCTTCCCCTCCCAGCTAACGGCAAAGCGTTTCCTTTTCATAAGTTTTGCCCCTAAAGCACCCTTTCTGCAAAGCTTGCTCCCGTTTACTTTCCAAATCTGAGTAAAATTGAAGATGGGTTTCAAAAACACCTACCCATTAGCCACCTCCTCTAACTCACCACCCTTATCTCCAGCTGCACCCTGACATGTGCTTCCCGACAAGCAGACTTGCTTACTGTCTACCAAGATGTGATAAACCCTTTCCTGCCTGTCTTGGCAGCTTTCATAATATCCACAATCATATATTCATAACATCCATAATTGTATCCTTAACAATGAATTATAAAAACAAAACAAGCAAACAAAACAAAAACAGACTCATAGAGAAATAGAGACTAACAGGATGGTTATCAAAAGGGATGTTGTGGAGGGATGGACGAAGAAGATGAAGGGGAATAGAGTTAATAAAACTGTGATAAATGCACACCTGACAGATGATTACTAGAATTAGTGGGGTGATCATATGGTAAGGTATAAAAATGTCAAATCACTATATTGTACACCTGGAGGTAATATAACCAATACAAGATTGTGTATAAACTATTGTACACAATGTTTTTTTTAATTTCTTATTTATTTAATTTAATTATTCTCAAAATTTTAAATTAAGGTATCACGTATTTGTCCTCAACCCCCCATTCCAATCTTTCACCCCTCCCCACTCATGCCCCCACTCCCCTATTGTCCTTGACCACTGGTTAGGCTCATATGTATGTACACAAGTCCTTTGGTTGACCTCTCCCTTTTATCCCCACCCTTCCTTTGAGGTCCAACAGTCTGACCCATGGCTCCTTATCTCTAGGTCTGTTCTTGTTCATCAGTCTATGTTGTTCACCATTTCCCCTAGATGAGTGAGATCATGTCCTACTGGAAATATACTTATAAGAATCAAAAATGAGACAAGCAATAATGGTTATGCTGAAAGGCAAATGAATCAATCTGTAGTGAGTTTCTTTCTGGGCCAACAGTTCTTTTGAGACCCAAATTCAATGTCAAACAGTTCCTTATGTGTACATGTCAGCAATGCTATTTCAGTTCTGGATGGTGGGCAAATGGTGGTGATGCAGGTTCAACCCTCTCTGCTTTGGTCCTGCAGTGATACACAGCTGCTGACTGCTATTATGGCAAGGTGTCGTCAGCGTCTTCCATCTCTGGACTGCTTCTCTTCTGTCTTCATGGTTGGAGTAGTCCTGTCAATTTTTCTCTGTTGCTGGAATCTACGTGATCTCGGAGTTGTTTTCTGAAAATATACAAACATATTCTTGACCAAAAGTTAATAAAGGATTTTTTTCTATAAATTTGACTTGGGATCCTTTTTCATTTTTTGCCCAATACACAATCTTTAAATAAAAAAAAAATTAAAAAAACTTTAAATATATTTTATTGATTTTTTAAGAGGAAAAGAGAGGGATAGAGAGTCAGAAACATCAATGAGAGAGAAACACCAATCAGCCGCCTCCTGCACACCCCCCACTGGGGATGTGCCCACAACCAAGGTACATGCCCTTGACCAGAATCAAACCCGGAACCCTTCAGTCCGCAGGCTGATGCTCTATCTACTGAGCTAAACCGGTCAGTGCAAAAAATAAATTTTAAAAATGATTCTTTCTGGAAAAGGCAATGAAATTGATGGGAGTGGAGAGAGAGGAAACTTCCACTTTTACTCTTCATGATTTTTATAAGAAGCACATATCACATAATATTTAAATAATAAAATATATATGGGGAAAACCCCAAAGCATTATATACTTTTACATATTTTTCAACCTTATAAAAATGAAGCACATTATACCTAATTTATTATACTGTAATTTCCTTTTTTCAGTCAACATTCCTTTCTGAGCCTAGCTGACATCTATGATGGCCCAAACCATGTCCACTCGATCTCAGGGTAATGGAAACTTGCCAACAAGCTGCCAGCATGCCACAGCAGTTCTTTGCTCATCTCACTCGGGCTCTCTACAACGTTTGGGATGGCTGAGTGATCTGTGTGCAGCTCATGGGTTCAGTATAGTTATACCTCAGGGGATCACCCTGGGGGGGACAGGAGATAGAGGCAAACGCTCCAGCCTCGCACCTCAGAGGGACAGTTCTGAACCATATTCTGAGTTCCCAGTGGAATGAGCACAGTAGTCCACAGCCATCAGTAGCTCAATAATGCACCTTTTATTGGTTCCTTTTCTTCTCATCATTTCTGATTCCTGGGATCACTTCCTAAATATGGAAAGATTTGTCTCAAACACTCTTCTTTGGGTGAAGTGCAAATTAAGACACTGAAATTCATCCAGACTAATTCACAGAGCTTCACTACATTCATTCATCGATGTGTGGTAGACCATTGCATGAATATACCAACAATTGTCCATTTCTTTGATGGTAAAAATGTGGGCTGTGTCTGGTCTTTTGCTTTTACAAACAGTGCTGCTTTGAACATCCTTTTTTTTTTTTAAATATATTTTATTGATTCTTTACAGAGAAGAAGGGAGAGGGATAAAGAGCTAGAAACATTGATCAGCTGCCTCCTGCACATCCCCTACCGGGGATGTGCCCGCAACCAAGGTACATGCCCTTGACCAGAATCGAACCTGAGACCCTTCAGTCCGCAAGCTGATGTTCTATCTACTGAACCAAAACGGTTTCGGCTGCTTTGAATATTCTTGATCCATGTTTCATGGTTCACATGTGTAAGAATTTCTCTGGGAGAAATTATAAGAAAGAACCATTGATTGGCTGCCTCCTGCATGTCCCTCACTGGGGATTGAGCCCAAAACCCAGGCATGTGTCCTGACCTCCTGGTTCATAGGTCTACCCTCAACCACTGAGCCACCCCAGCCAGGCTATTCTCTTTTTTAAATCTGATTTTAAAAGGCACTTAAGGTTTACCATCCTAATCATTTTTATAGTCACACTGTTCTGTAACAGATCTCTGGGCCTTTTTCATCTTGCAAAACTCTCTATCCATTGAACAACTTCCTTTCCCACCCCCCCACCCCCCCACCCCTCCGCCTCTCCCAGCCCCTGGCAATCACCATTTGACTTTCCAGCAGTTTGACTATTTTAGACATCTCGTATAAATAGAATCATGCAGTATTTGTCTATTTGTGAGGTTGTGCTCATTTGTAAGGCTTTCAATATGTAGTACTAAGCTGATTTCCAACAAGTTGTGACAATTTACACTTTGAAATTGTGTGTCCATCTAGACTACACCCTGTTTGCTTAGCATCCATCACTTGTTTCAAAAGAAACAAAAGTATTGGGACTGAATATGTTTTCACTGTCTTACCTAGAATCCTGGCTGAAATACTTGCTGGAACACTTAACTAGCTGTGTGTTCTTGAACAAGTCACTTAACTTCTCAATGCCTTTGTTCCTCTATCTATAAAATGGGGATAATAATCATATATTACTATACATATACATTATTACACAAACTTCTTATGAAAAATAGATGAGTTAAGCAATGTGAAGCTCTAAGAACAGTGCCTGGAACATAAACAGCCCAGAAGAGAGGAGGCCATTACTGTTGTTAGATGTTTTTGTTGCTGAACTGAACAGGATTTCTGTTGTCAAAGCATTTATCTACCCATTTTCTTCAATCCTTGATAATCTAATGAATGAAAAATGACAGCCAGCTTTTTGTTTTTTTCTGGACTGTGGACCATTTCCTTTTTCAAAGTACTGTGGCAAACGGGATCTCACTTGATCTTCCTAATATTAAAGCTAGAAATGAAGAAGACAGCATTCCCTATCCCCGCTTTTTGAATTAAGAAACTGAGATTCAACAAGTTGCAATTCTATTCCCAGGTTTTAGACCTCACCCTTCAAAGTCTAGCAGCTGTCCCACAACATATTCCGGGGGAAAAACTTTAGTTAAACCTCTCCTGCCCCTCTGCCCCCCGCGAGCCGCCCCTCTGCCCCCCAGCCCCAGCCCCAGCCCCAGCCCCAGAGCCAAGGCCAGCCATCCAGATAAGCCTCTGCGCACGCGCGGCCTGCCTGGGGGCGGGGCCTCGGGAGCGCCGGCCCCGCCCAGGCCCCGCCCACTCGGGCGCGGCGCTCGGGACTCGAGGCCGGAGGTAGGGGAAGGCGAGGATCCGCTCGCGGGGCGGTGTCCACGGCGCGGCGGGGCCCAAAGACCTGAGGCCGGGGAGGGAAGGTGCGATTCCCGAGCGCCGCCCGCCTCCGCCGCCATTTTGCAGCCGGAGCCCGCCGGGTGGGGGGAGGCTCCCCGGGGGCCGGGCCGGGCGGCGGGGGGCGGACCGGGCGCCGCTGTCCCGCGGGGCCGCGGTGGCGAAGCCCTGGCCGAAGGCTGGCGACGGCGCGGGGCTCGGGCCTCCCCTGCTGGCTTGCCCAGACCGTGGCCTCGGCGTCTTCCCGACTACAACAGGCCCACGTCGGGTCCAGCACGCACCCGTGTAGGAAACGCTTTCACATGGGTTTCCACCCACTCCTCACCCAGGAGCTCAGGGAATGGGCGATTGTCCCATTTTGCAGACGGGAAACTAAGGCCCAGGATGGGGAGATGTGCATGGGGCCGCCCAGCGAGGTCGTGGCGTTGGGAGACCGGTCTCACTCCTCCAAACGCTGCACCCTTTCCCTCCGGCCCCGCGGCCTCACCTGTCAAAGGGGAGGGCGGGGCGAAGGGATCAGTTAGGCCAATGACTGGCAACTCTTTATTTTAACCCCCTCCTTCTTTTCCCTCCCCCTGCCCCTCCCTTTCCTTCCTTTCTGTTCCCTCTTTCTGTACCATCCAGGGCAGAACTAAGGAGTCTTCGGAAGCCAAGCCATGGATCCACCTGCACGTAAAGAAAAGTCCAAAGTGAAAGAACCTGTCAGCCGCGTTGAGAAGGCCAAGCAGAAATCAGCCCAGCAGGAGCTGAAGCAGAGACAAAGAGCAGAGGTGAGCCTGAGGAGGGGGCCGGGTACCTGTCCTCCGCTGGAGATGATGCAGAATGGAGAAATGGGAGAACTGTGATAGGGAGCCCTCCCTGCCTGCAGGCAAAACCGGTGTCCTCCCGGTTTAGAGAGATGATCGCTGAGGTCCAGAATGGAGAAGGGACAGCCCGTGGTCGCGTGCCAAGTTCGTGTCAGGTCTCCAGATGGCTCCTGGGGCAGAGCGATTGTGCTAGGGACCTGAGGGAGGGAAGAAAGGAGAAAGGAAAGGGACCTGGGAGGGAGGGATCAGTGAGAGAGCACTTGTCAGACACCCCAGCACCGATGTTCTGCGTTTGGCGGATGTTCTGCGTTTGGCCGGGAGAAGGAGAGGCTGGACCACTGCACCCACCCATGTGTCCTTTGGTCGGTTAACACTTACCATCAATTTGTGAATAAAAAGTTGTAACTATCACCCATAACTACCTGAGCCACACCAGCCAGGCCAGTATTATATATTTTTTAGAATTATTTGTGTTGTTGGTGGTGACTATTTTTTTTTTTGTCACTGTGGAATTCCATTTTCCTTAAAGATTAGAGGATCTTATCACAAAAAAATAGGAAAAAAGATTATAAGATCATTCAAGCTTACTATTTAGTCAGTTTTGATCATTTTACTTTCTAGGAATTTATTTCATTTACCTTTTCATTTTTTAAAATATATTTTTAAAATTGATTGATTGATTTTTTTACAGAGAGGAAGAGAGAGGGATAGATAGTTAGAAACATCGATGAGAGAGAAACATCGATCAGCTGCTTCCTGCACACCCCCTATTGGGAATCGAACCCAGGACCTTTCAGTCCGCAGACCGACTCTCTATCCACTGAGCCAAGCCGGTTCCAGCTCATTTACCTTTTCAAACTTATTGACACCAAGTTCATAATGTTTACTGTAATCTCTATTACATCAGTACTTGTATGGAGTGTGTGTGTGTGTGTGTGTGTGTGTGTGTGTTTAAATTCTAAGAGAATTGTTTGTGCCTACTCCCTTTCTGTCTTGATCAGTCATGTTGGAGGTTTGCTTTAGCATCTCCAGAGAACCACCTTTTGGTGATCCTCTCTATTGTACATTGGGCTGCTTTTCCATTAATTCTGCTCTTATTTTCTATGTCTCACTTCTCAATTTCTTTATTTTCCCCTTTCTTGCCTTTTTAATTATCAAGTTATTTTCCCTAAACCAGTGGTCGGCAAACTGCAGCTCACGAGCCACATGCGGCTCTTTGGCCCCTTGAGTTTTTAGCAAAGGCTAGCTTAGGAGTACCCTAATTAAGTTAATAACAATGTGCCTACCTATATAGTTTAAGTTTAAAAAATGTGGCTCTCCCCGAACCCGGTTTGGCTCAATGGATAGAGCGTCGGCTTGGGAACTGAAGGGTCCCGGGTTCGATTCCGGTCAAGGGCATGTACCTTGGTTGCGGGCATATCCCCAGTAGGGGGTGTGCAAGAGGCAGCTGATCGATGACTCTCTCTCTCATCGATGTTTCTAACTCTTTATCTCTCTCCTTTCCTCTCTGTACAAAAATCAATAAAATATATTTTTAAAAAAATGTGGCTCTCAAAAGAAATTTCAATTGTTGTACTGTTGATATTTGGCTCTGGTGACTAGTGAGTTTGCCAACCACTGCCCTAAACACAAACATTCCCTTCTTTTGTTTTTTTGTCCTATAAATTGGGAAGTTATGTGATGTGTCTATTCTTTAGTGGACAGGTTGAGACTACAAGGATAAAGAAAGATGAGGAATAAGGTAGAGCCTGCTCTTCGCCTTAGAATACCTGTTGCATTTTTTGTTCCAGCCCACTGTCTGCCCTGGGTCCTATTCTCACTGATGGAATAGATGCCTCCTATGTGGCCTGTAATTTCTCCTCCCCCCACTCCATCCCTGACATGGTCTCCAGTAATCTTTCCCGAAGCCCAGATATAATCAGGTTGCTCCCTGCACACCTACCTTTGGTGGCTTTCCAGCGTCGGCCAGATAAACTCCAGATTCCTTGGCATGGCAGTTAAGTCCCTGACATACTCTTCTTGCTTTCTCCAGTTCCCCAACCCTCCTCTATAATATCCTTCATATTAGCATGCTTGAAGTTTCCGGAATGAGTCCTGTACTTTTCCATTATATTTATTTAATCATAATATTCCCTTCTCCCCCAATCACCTATCAAATCCATTCCCCAGTCTCTGTTCAAATCCTACAGATCCTTTAAAGGCCAGATTAAGTCACCTGTTTCACTGCTTTCCTGATTCCCCAAATGGAATGAATATCTGCTTCTCCTATTTCCTTATTGGTGCAGTTCTGGCACTTTCAAATGGCGCCGCCTGTTGTAATAGGTTGAGCAGCTGCCTCCATTGCTAACACATCTTTTTCTCCCATTAGATTTATGCCCTCAACAGAGTCATGACCGAACTGGAGCAGCAGCAGTTTGATGAGTTCTGTAAACAGATGCAGCCTCCTGGAGAGTGAGCCACCCCTCTTCAAACGAGATGGGACCCCTGAGGCGGTACCAGTTTTAAGCTGAGATGGCCCATGTGGAACCTGACAGAACTAGACAAGATGGCATCTGTGCTGTTCCTAAAACTGGATAAAACCTGAACTTCCTATGTGTAACTTCTGCTTCACTGGTTCCTCCAATTTGAATTGGCCCAATGCTTGCTGAAGAGACTTGTTTTATTCTCCTAAGATGATACTCTTTATTTTTTAAGCCTTTTTCTATTGTTTGAGAAAAATAATCAGTGTTTCTTGTGAAACTGTAAATCTCCAAAAATACAAATAAAATACTAATACAATGTGCATTTGCTCTTACGTTAGTTGGGGGTGCCCAGCTGTAAGAAATGGATCGATGTTATTAGAGAGGAAAAGTGAGGTGAGCAGAGGGAACCCTTGCTCCTTCAGGAGGGGGAGTGGAAGAGAAAGGGAGAAAATATGTGGCTGCTTCCAGTTCTCATTCTTCCTGGAGCTGAAACTCTGTAGCCTCAATCCTCCATTTGTAGCCACAGAGTGTAAATCTGTGCCCTTGACTCCCCGATGAGCTGCTACTGAGGGTCAGAGCTGGAAGCCAGGGTCCTCTTACCTTGCGAATGTGGGCAGCTAGCAGCAGGCCTGCACCAGCAGGAGAAGAAGGCAGGCATTGCTTTTTCATTGGCAGTGACTTTACCAGGCCTAGAAACGGATTTATGATGAGGATCTTCAGGCTGGAATGTCTGAGCTCATGGATGTTTGTAAGATTGGTACTACATTATACTAATGTTGCATAAAGCTCTCTGGAATGCTCAACTAAATCAATTCATCTCCAAAGTAAACTGTTTTAGTGCCAGGTATTGGCAGACAGCAGAAATCCAAAAGCATGTTTATGAAGGAAGTTACAATATAGTGAGACACAAAGTCACCTAATTCTGAAAAATCATGTGATAGAAATATAATTAGAGAGCAGTGGGGAGGGAGAAGGACTGTGTTTCTGTAGCCAAATCAGCAATGTGGACTTCTCTGGATTTTTATTTTTAAATCCTAAATTCAGATTGAATGTATATTTGCCATATACATTGTTCTGCAAACTTCAAGAAGTTAGTCCTGAGGCAAAAAGTGCTCTGGTGCCCAGCCAAGGAAAAGGTGGACAGCCAACAATCCTTTGTATACCACCTGGAGGTAAAAGTCAAGAGGGTGCTGGGGTTTGCTGCTTTCGGTGGACCTATGTTCTTTTTCGAGGTGTAACTTTAGGGTTCCATGTAGTTTATTTCTATTCACTTTGGATTTTAGGATATGAAGTGGCATTTTGAGTATCTATAGTTAATATTTTAGACCTTAGAGGAAAAAATCATATAATGAGGGTCTAGAATCCAAATGATCCTTCAAGCTTCCAATATGACTAATCTCTACATGTAGCAAAAGGCAGAGCTTCGATGGTTGAAATAATTACAGAATTTCAAGTTGGGCAACCTGATTATCCTATGACTAGCTCTGGTTTATGGAGCCAGAGTATGTACATTTATTGCAGCATTATTTACAATAGCCAAGATATGGAAGCAACCTAAGTGTCTATTGACAGAAGATAATTGGATTGGATAAAGAAGAGGTGGTACATTTATGCAATGGAATATTACTCAGTTATCAACAATGAAATCTTACCATTTTTGACAACATGGATAGACCTAAATGGTATGTTTAGAATATGTCAGACATAGAAAGATAAACACCATATGGAATCTAAAAAACAAAAGAACAAACAAAACAGAAACAAACTCATAGATATAGAGACGGTTGCCAGATGGCAGGAAGGTGTGGGCTGGGTAAAAAAAAAAATTTAAAAAAATGAAGGGATTAAGATGTGCAAATTGGTAGTTACAAAATAGTCACAGGATATAAAGTAGAGCATAGGGAATATAGTCAATAATGTAACAACTATGTATGCTGCCAGGTGGGTAGTAGACTAGACTTATCTAGTAGACTAGACTTTGTAAGCTATACAAATGTCTAAGCACTGGTTTGTACACCTAAAATTAATGTTATATTTAGTATCAACTGTAAGTGGGGAAAAAATTTTTTTAAAGAAATGCTGTATGGCTGGTTGAGCATTGTCCCATGAACTAGGAGGTCACAGTTCGATTCCCAGTCAGGGCACATGCCCCGATTGTAGACTTGATCCCTAGTAGGGGACGTCAAGAGGCAGCCAATCAATGTATCTCTTGTTGATGTTTCTCTCTCTCTCCCTCTCCCTTCCACTCTCTAAAATCAATAAAAACAGATTAAAAAAAAAATGAAACACAGAGCCCTAGCCAGTTTGACTCAGTGGATAGAGTGTTGGCCTACAGACTGAAGAGTCTTGGGTTCAATTCTGGTCAAAGGCTTGTACTTTAGTTGCAGGCTCAATCCCAGGACCTGGTCAGGGCGCATGCAGGAGGCAACCAATATATGTGTCTCTCTCACATAGAGGTTTCTGCCTCTGCCTTTCCCCGTCCCTTCCATTCTCTAAAAATTGATGGGAAAATATCCTCAGGTGAGGATTAACAAAACGAGAGAGAGAGAGAGAGAGAGAGAGAGAGAGAGAGAGAGAGAGAGAGGAAATGCCTTAGTGAACTGAGTGCTACCCCATTACTGGAGCTATACCAATTCTGATGGGTTTCCTTTCCAAGGGATTAACCTTCGTGGTAATAGAGCTGGAATGCAAACCTGGCCCAAAGTGAGCTTGGAAAAAATTCTGTTCCATCTGACATGAGCAACTATTGTCCTGAAGGGATTCAGATCCCTGAATAAAGGGGACGACGGGAAGGCTGCTGGCCCAGCTGTGGGTTGTTCTGGTTTGAGACACTATGTATCTACCACAAGCACAACACAGGAACAAGGGGAGATTTAGTGAGGATGAGGCAAGTTTGGCCCAATAGGCTGGCACAAACCACACAGAAGCCAGAAGAAGTGGGAAGAGCTGTTTAGTTTCTTAGCCGCTCTTGCCTAAGACACACTGCCTTGCCCCACAGAACATCTGGAAAGAAGATGTAGGAGAGCGACCACGTGAGGCAGTAAAAAGCGATTAGTGAGAATGGAGAAAAAAGCAGCATGGTGACACCTGGAAGGAGAAAGAAACACAACACTCAGTTTTCATGAAGCTTTCTTACGTGTATTTCCTACCCTCTCCTCCCTCATCCCCACTCACCTCCAAGATAAACGATTTTTTTCCAATTCTCAGATTCCAGGATTTCATCGTGTGGGTAGTAGCTCTGATCCATCATGAATAGAATCATAAGCGAGGCCATGCAGGAGAGAATGAGCGTGTTGCCTTTGGTCAGAATGGAGGTGGAGGCCAGAACACAGGAAGCATAGGAGCAGGGTAGACCCTTGTATGTGAAGGGAAAGTCTCCTGGGGAAGAGAAGATGGGGATTAGCGGCTTCCTGCTGATCTCAAGGTATTTGCACGAAGCAAGCCCCTGTCCCTTTGGGTTTTCCCTACCCCTCTCCCCAAACCCCCTTAATCTCAGGACAGTACCAGGCTGTAAAGCATTTTGCTGTTCATGGAGATGGTGCATGGGCTTTGCATGGGACTCCCCAAGGTAAAGCAGGCGGCTAGGACTGGGGGTATGTCTTGGCCCTAGGAGGCCTCTGTAAGAAGGGCCCTAAATCTAGGCTGCATCTGGAATCATAGGCAATTGCCCTGCAAAGGTCACCTAGTGAGAAAAAGGCATAGCTGGCCCAAGAACTGAGGACCTTCATCTCATTCCTCTACTTCCCACTCCCCCACTCCCCTACCCCCAGACCAGGGCTCGTCCAGGGCAGCCTCCAGCCTCCAATGGGTCTGGGGCACAGCGGAAGGAACAAAGAGGGACTTTATAAAAGGAAGGAGAGGAGTCCTTTACTGCACTCAACAGCTCCTCCCCGTCCACGGTTCCCTAGCTCAGCCATAAGGCTGGGTTTCACTCACCAGTTGAATTAAAACACAGGCGGAAAGAAGCAGCTAACACATAGATGATGGCCAGGAACCCATTCAGAGGCCCATCCACGCCTAGGAGCAGGGCTGAGGCCAGGCCAAAGGTGGTGAAGACAGCAAAGTCATTCAGCTCAGCTCCTGCTCCAGCATGCCAAGGTTAGAACTTACACTTACACACCGTGTGCATTAGTCCTCTCCGGTGGGGGTGCTGAGATGGTGACAGGCAGGGTCTGAGGTCCAAAAAGGCAACATCTATTCCCCTGGGTGTCTATAGATCAAAGACTGGTCTTCTGGCTCCACCTTAGAATGACCCTATGGCCTTAAGGCAGAACTAAGATCTGGACCCTATGGCCCAGATCTTAGTTCCACCCTTTAACATGCAAGGATTGAACTACAATTGGATACAAATTAAGAAACTATGGAACCAATTTTTTCAAGCAAAATATGACACAAAAATATTTTATTGTATTTTTGATCAGCTGCTCTGCTTGGAGTTATTTTTCATTTCCCCTCTCTCCCATCATCACAACCACCATTCCCACCCCCAGTTCTTGGATTGGTTCTGAACAGGAGCTCAAGGCAGACAAGGAAACTGAAAGCCAGGCTAAGGATAACCAGAGATCAGTAAGTGAGCCAGCAAAGGAGCTACCGTGTTTCCCTGAAAATAAGACCTAGCGCATGGGAAGATAAGACATCCTCTGAAAATAAGACCTAGCGCAACTTTGGGAGAAAAAAATTAATATAAGACACTGTCTTATTTTCGGGGAAACAGGGTAGATCCAGGCTGAGGGGCTCCAGCTCCAACTCTAGGGTTGCTTCTGCTTACTTAAGGGAGGTGAATAGGACTGGTGACTGATAAGGGCCAGTCAATGTTATACGATGAAGGAGCTGACCTGATGTGGGAGCTCCCGGGGTCAGGGTTTAAGCGTCTGAGGCCTGGACTCACCTGATTTGGAGCAGATATTGAGATGTCTGGTGATTGTCCTGACTGCCATGTCCATTAGGAAGCTGATCAGAACCATCCAGGAGGCACAAGTGGATTTCCTAAAGTGTGGGCCAGCAGGCCCAAACAGGACAGCTTTCATAGTCTCCTGGACAACCACTTCACACACCTCCAATGCACTAATACACTCCCTACCTTTGCACACATACACACCCCTGCAAGTTCCCCACATTCATATCCTTTCTGATATACACAGCTTTATATACCATGTACATGTGCATACACACACACACACACACACACACACACGCTTACATTCCTTTTATACTCTCAATCCACCTTCTTGAAGTGGCGCCCAAACCTCCTAGCTAATCACTAAGGTCCCTTCCAACTCTAAGTTTCAGGCATATTCAAAGGCCCAAGGGCTCTAGGTTCTAACCCAGCCTCTGCGACTATATTACAGTGAATTCTCAGATAAATCACTCCCCTCTTTCTCTAGGCCCTTTTGTTCCTCCATCTGTAAAATGAGGGATTTGTGCCAAATGATTTATTTAACACATACATATAGGCCTGTTTCTATTATCTAGTATTTCTCCTACTGTGAGTTTTGATAGCTTAGATCTTTTAAGGAATTGGTCCATTTCATCTAGGCCAGTGGTCGGCAAACTCATTAGTCAACAGAGCCAAATAGCAACAGTACAACGATTGAAATTTCTTTTGAGAGCCAAATTTTTTAAACATAAACTTTTCTAACGCCAATTCTTCAAAATAGACTCGCCCAGGCCATAGTATTTTGTGGAAGAGTCACACTCGAGGTGCCAAAGAGCTGCATATGGCTCGTGAGACCACAGATCTAGGCTATCAAATTTGTGGGTATAGAGTTCATGACATTCTTTTATTATGCTTTTAATGTTCATGAGATCAGTAGTGATGGCTCCTCTTTCATTTCTGATATTGGTAATATGTGCCTTCTCTTTTTTTCTTGGTTAGCCTAGCTAGAGGCTTATCAATTTTATTGATCTTTTTAAAGAACTAGTTTTTTGTTTCATTGATTTTCCCTATTAATTTCTTGTTTTCAATTTCATTGAGTTTTGCTCTAATTTTTATTATTTACTTCCTTCTCTTACTTTAGATTTAATTTGCTCATCTTTTTCTAGTTTCCTACAGTGAAAGCTCAGGTTATTGATTTTAGATCTTCTTTTCAATTTTTGTAAGACTGATTTTAGAGATTTTATGTTTATAACAAAATGCAAAGGAAAGTGCAGAGTTTTCCCATATTCCCCCACCTCTCACATATGCATAGCCTCCCCATTATCAGCATCACTCACCAGAATGCTATATTCTGGTTCTTGGTACATCCAAGGATGAACCCCCTGTGCCCCAAAGGGGATTGAACCCACAACCTAGGTATGTGCCCTGACTAGGAATTAAACCTGCAATATTTCAGTGTACAGGATGATGCTACAACCAACTGAGCCACCTAGCCAGGCCTGTCTTCTAATTCTCTTGATGTAGTCTGTTTCAAAGCAGATTTCTCTTCTAGAATATGAATTTAATACAATAAATTTCTGTCTTAGTACTGCTTTTACTGCAACTCACAAACTTTGGTAAGTTATATTTTCATTTTCTTTTAGTTAAAAATATTTTTAAATTTTGCCAAAACTGGTTTGGCTCAATGGATAGAGTGTTGATCTTCGGACTAAAAGTTCCCAGGTTCGATTCCGGTCAAGGGCATGTACCTTGGTTGCAGGCACATCTCTGATAGGGGGTGTGCAAAAGGCAGCTGGTTGATGTTTCTTTCTCATCGATGTTTCTAGCTCTCTATCTCTCTCCCTTCCTCTCTGTAAAAAAAATCAATAAAATATATTTTTAAAAATATTTTTAAATTTCTCTTGAGCTTCTTTTATTCATATATTATTTAAAACTGTGTCTAACCACTATTTTGAGATTTTCTAGTTATCTTTCTGTTATTTACTTACAGTTTGATTCCATATGGTCTGAAAGCATATTTTATATAGTTTTTATTCTTTTAAATTTGTTATGGTGTGTCTCATAGCACAGAATGTGGTCTATCATGGTAAGCTTGAGAAGAATCTGTATTCTGCTCTTGTTGGGTGAAGCAGTCTATAAATATCAATTGGACCTAGTTGATTGATAGTGCTGCCAGTTCAACTATACCCTTACTGATTTTCTGTCTGCTAGCTCTGTCAATTACTGACAGAAAGGTGTTGAAGTAGCCAACTATGATAGTAGAGTCATCAGTTTCTCCTTGCAGTTGTATCAGTTTTCATCTAATGTATTTTATGTTGTAAATGACTCCAAAGAGTTCTTTCAGACCCTACATTTGAGGATTCTATGCTTCTGTCCAGCACATGCTCCCGGACCCCTCTGAAAGCAACCACCACAGTCTCTGGCAAACCTGCCCTAGAAGGCCATTCCCAAGTCTACACTCTGACTGCAATGCTTGGGTGGTCCCATAGAGGCAAACGGAAAGCCTGACCCCAGACCTCAGCTGTCCCCAAACAACCCCATCATTTCCTTTGTTTAGACCTATACCTGTGTGTTTAAAGGAATTGAGTGCATGATAATAACACAAAAAACACACTCCCAGAAGATTAGGCTAGATTAAGAAAAATAAAGATTTTCTGCTGCAGGTATGCCTCACTTTATGAGACTCCCAAAACCCAGATTTAGGGAATCATAAAATTTTCAAACTTAAATATCATGAGACACATATCCAGAGAAGCCATCCACTGATGATTATAGAGATTCAAACAGATTAGGAGGAGGTTATTTGCATGATATAGGATTTATCTAAAAAGAGCCAATTCGTGCTCCCTTCAGCAGCACATATACTAAAATTGAAACGATACAGAGAAGAAAAAATAAATAAATAAACAAACAAATAAATAAATAAATAAAAATAAACAAAAAGAGCCAATTTGCCAAGTCATTGAAATAGAACTCAATTTATAAAAATATCATTCTTACAACTTTTTGAGGCCCACATCCATGTCTTGGATTTTCCAGAGCAGTGCTAATTTTAAATATTCCACCAGATCATGTGTTCTTATTGAAGAATTTAAAAAATTTGAATGGTAGTCTACCTACCCAATAATTGTGTAGCAAGCATGTCAAACTCGCAGCTAGCAGCCGGCCAAGTCATGTGACCTGCCTTCCATGAGTTTGACATGCTTGGGAAAAGCTGCTAAAGCAGAATCTCCTGATTTTTTTCAAAAAAACATTCTAGCCGAAAACGGTTTGGCTCAATGGATAGAGCTTCGGCTTGGGGACTGAAAGGTCCCGGGTTCGATTCCAGTCAAGGGCATGTACCTTGGTTGCGGGCATATCCCCAGTAGGGGGTGTGCAAGAGGCAGCTGATCGATGACTCTCTTTCATCAATGTTTCTAACTCTCTATTTCTCTCTCTTCCTCTCTGTACAAAATCAATAAAATATATTTTTTTAAAAAAACATTCTAGACTGCCATATTTGGAAAGAACTATAGAGATCATAGTGCAAGCTCCTTGTTTTAAAGATGGAGAAACTGAGGCTCAGGGATGTAACTTAGCCAAGGTCACATACTAGGTTGATGATAGAACTGAAGCTAGACTCTTGGCCCCTTGACTCCCAACCTGTACACTTTCTTCTGCCCCCATTTGAGCTCCATGCCTCAGTGCCTGGCTCTCTAGATTCCCCACTTCTCTCTTCATGCCCATGGCTGAGACCTCACCCGGCCCCGGACCTACTTGCTGAGGCTGCAGAAGATGGAGAAGAGCCCCATGACCATGTTGGCCAGCGACAAGACATTGGCAACATCTTTCCAGGAAATTTCATTCATCTGGAGATGACTCGGGTCTTTGGTCAGGAAGAAACCGGTGCACTAACCTGTGGCCCAGAGAAGAGGGGCAACGGATTCCCAAGGTCAGAGTCCCAAAAGGGGCTCCTAAGAACCAGGTAGCTCCTGTTCCCCTAGATTTTCTCCCAGAACATCACCCTCCACACACTGTTCCAATGGCTGGAATGAGGCAGACAGTAAGTAGATGGAGGAGTTACAGGAGGTAAAGACAAAGGATTGAAGATGAGGGTCTTGGGAAAGCCCAAGAGCGAAGCAAGTGAACCAGCTCAACCATAGTTCCCAGGCCTCTCTAACTACATCCTTTACCCCATAGTACAAACCTCCCTCTAGCCATAGGTTGGTCTTCATGGCACCCCATTTCCCTGGGTACCAAAGTATGGGCCCTTCCCCGCTTCTGAGGGATGAGCATTTTGTCACTGAGCTCTTTGTCATAGATGAGATTTTTTTTAAATTACAAAGCTATTTTCAATACTTTGATGAGCCCCACAGGAATAAAAAGCACTGGAAAGGGGTAACGCACACACCCCAGGAGTGACCTAGGGGAGAGAGGCTACCTGAGGGGAAGGAAGCACAACAGGGACCCACTGCAAAGTCAGCCTCCTCTGTCCTGCAGGCCACGCTCACGCCCTCAGGAGGACAGCACTGCAACTGAGGTGTCTCACGGTTCTGGTTCTGACAGGCCCCAACCAGAGCAGCAGGCCCAGCTCCAACAGGAAGAGTGAGAAACAGACAAAATGAATGTGTGTAGCATAGACTATTTCACAAGGCGCTTTTCACTGTGTGCTCTCTTCTGATCCTGACGACTTCAGGGGACAGTGCTATCTTTCTCCCTAAAAAATCCTCACTAATTTTTTCAATATATTTTTATTGACTTCAGAGAGGAAGGGAGAGGGAAAGAGAGATAGAAAAATCAATGATGAGAGAGAATCATTGATCAACTGCCTCCTGCATCCCCACCCCCACCCCACCCCACACTTGGGATCAAACCTGCAACCTGGGCATATACTCTGGGAATTGAACTGTGATCCCTGATTCTTGGGTTGAGGCTCAATCACTGAGCAACATTGGCCAGGCAAATCCTTACTCATTCTAGAGGTGAGGAAGCTGAGACTCTGCCTCCACTCAGCATACCTGTACAGTCCCAGCCCCTTCTGGTCTGGACAAGAGCTAAGAAAACAAGGTCCTTTCATATAAACCCTGCCACCAAGATGTCAGTGGCTGGGAAGGGCTGGACTTGCAGTTTGGGACTGAGGGTTTATCAAGGCAGTGCTGTGGGTTCACTGCTCCCACAGGCCACCCTTTCACCAAGGGGGTCAGTGACCACATCACCAAAGCCCCTGGGACTCCTCAGACCTTCTCATCCAGAGCCACTCAAAACCGAAGACTGGAAAGTATATGAGCCAGAATTATAGGAGAGGGGAGGGGACAAAGGACTGGCTGCACACTCCCTCCCCATGAACCCCTCCATCCTGGTCTTTCCTGGGCCTCACAGCTGACCCCCACAAACCCAAACACCTCTCCCCCAGCCTCGCCCACTGCTGCCTGGAAGAGCAGCATCCTGGCATCTCCGCCTCTCACGGGCAGTCAGCAGGTGCCAATTATTAGACACACCTCATCTCTACTAGTTCACTGTTTTTTAAAATTAATGCTCGGCTATCTACTATGTTATTTCGTTCATTCACAAAACACTTTCACCTCTGTGGTTTCCATTGGCCCCATGAGGTCTACGAGGTAAGGATAACTGTCCCTACTTGCCAGGTAAGGCAAAGAAGACACAGAGAGGAGAAGAACTTTGCTCAAGGTCACTGACACCCTTTGGAAGTGTCAGACTAAGACTTAAGACTTCTGTAAGGTTCCTCTGTATTCTGCTATCTACCAAGCTCAGGACCAAGCGTATTCACTGTAAACTGAGACTGAGCTAGGTGCTGACAAAAACCCTTGGTCCTTATCTCCATAGAACTTCTAGGCTATCCAGGAAAATAACTCATGCATGCATGTGAAGACTTACTCTGTTCCTGGTGGTACCCCATTGGACAGATGGGGAAATGGGAGTTTCAGGATAGTTAAGCAGCTTATCCCACTAAATGGTGGAACCAGAATTGCATCAGGTCTCCTCTTTCCCAATTCAATGCTATTTTTAGCATAATGAACATGTCCCGTGTTAAAAAAATATGGATCTGGGAGTAAGGATTGGAAATCCAGAGGGAAAAAAAGAAACAATCTATTCACTCAGCAAACATTTAATCATGAGCAAGATTTGGTGCCTGGTGCTTGGGACACAGAGTCTAAGACCTGGTCTCATTTCTCAAGGAACTCAGTCTAGCAGAAGATTCAACCCTGCACTGACGTGACCAGGATGCTGAGACAGCATGGAAGAGGGGAGCAGCATGTCAAGGGGCTTAGAGAAGGTTCCTCAGAGGAAGGGGTCATAAACAAGGCATTGCTCCCTAGCTTTAATGCCCTCAGGATGGCATAGAACTCCAACTCCTTCATTTGGTATACAAGACTTTCATAATGAAGCCATGCTCAACTCTTAGCCTCTAATCCCTCCCTATTGCCTGTTAATCCCTTCTCTGGCCCTTCCTCTAGTCTTGGTTTGGGTGGGGGTCCTCTTTAGGAAGCCTGACACCCCATACCATCCCAAACCTGTTAGGTGCCCCTCCTCTGTACTTCCACATGTCCTTGAGCACACCATGTCACTCTTGGCACTCTGTATTGGCATTGCCTATCTTGTCTTCCTCCTCTACTACAGGAGAAGCAATGTGAGTGCAGACCAAGGTTCCCTGTGCCCGCACCGAGGCCTAGCAATAGAAGCTGTTCAATGACTGACAAATTAAGAGAGTACGTCATCCTGGTGCTTTCCTGAGATCCTCTCCCTGCACCAAATTACATCTCTCCCTGCACCAAAGCCTGGTCAGTGTCGTCCGAGAAGCCTTCTCAAATGAACTCTGAACAATCCAGCTGCTTCACCACACGTGACATCTACCCAACGCTGATGATCTTCCATTTACTCATTTTAAAAATATATATTCGCTGGTGCACATGACACTGGCTGCACCCTCAGGGAGCTCCGAGTCTGGTAGGGGAGGCAGACATGTGTAGGGACAATGAAGGCAGCATGGCAAGTGTCCGGTGGGACAAAGGGATATCCAGTTGCTGCAGGTGCAAAGGGAGAAAGAGAGACTAAGTCTGGGGGAAGGTTTCACTTGACTGGAGGCAAGTCAGCAGGGATGCCCAGCTGTGACCTTGACTTGCAGCCTGTGGACAGGCAATGGTGTTTAGTAAGGAGGGGTTTTGGTCAGATGGGGGTTGGAAATGGAGGGTGGTCTGAAGAAAACGAGCCATGAGACTGGTGAACAAACGAATGCCTGAGGTTTTCCAGGGAAAGAAAGGAATGGCCAAGCCGGTTCCTTCCCCCCCAGGAAACCCTAGGAGCAGCACTGAAGTGAGCAGGTCTAAGTGGAGGGTCCAGCAGGTGTGGGCACAGGACACAGGGCATCGTCACTCTACTTGGGGACACCCTCCCTCCTCCTCCATGCTCCTACCCATCCCACCCCTCGGGGCCAACATCCCTCAACAACAGAAAGCCGTTCTCTCTTGAGCTGGTCCCTCCGAACTGGAGAACTGGAGCTCCCCTCCCCGCTGTTCGGACTTCAGTCCAGGCGTCACTAGCCGCCCATGGGAAAAGGCGCTAGAGATGGCGCTGGGGCTGGGCGCCCTTCGGAACAGCTTCCCCAGGGACGCTCACAGCACTCGAGGGACACGCGCTGCTGCTTCCACTCACCTGCGAACTGGACATTCCTAATCGGGGTGGGGGCCCACTCCTTCCCTGCTTTCTGTGCAGCGGAGGGGGACCAGCCACGCAAGGGCAGCGGCGCTGGCCCCCAGGCTTAGCCCTGGCTCTTAGCTCACAATCCCTGAGAGACAGGGGAGGGGCAGCCGGGCTTTCGCTGGCGAAAGAGGAGCCTCAGTTTGCTGGGGAGCCCTAGGTCTTGTAGTGAGTGTGGTACGGTTGGAGGGATCTGGAGAGGGGACTACTTCCGGTCATGGCGAGTGTGGTGCGGCTTGGCAGGTGAAGAGAACAGAACGCATGGCGAGTGGGAGTTGGGAGGTTGGCCTGTAAAGGGATAGATGCTGGGGTCCAGACTTAGGTCCCTAGGATGTAAGGTCCGGTGGGCAAGGCTTGCACTGTGAGGTGCACTGGTGTATCTTGGTTCCCCTAAGAACGGTTAGGCATATAGCAAGTCTCCTCCATCATCCCACCCCCATATTTGTTGGATAGACAAGCTGAGTAATTTACACCCAGGCCTGAAAATAGTAAATTGATTATATATATATATAGTCTTTATTGATTCCAGAGAGGAAGGGAAACGGAGAGATAGAAATATCAATGATGAGAATCATTGATTGGCTGCCTCCTGCAAGCTCCCTACTGGGGATGGAGCCCAAGGGTCCACAGGCCCAAACCAGCTAGGGCAATTACTTTTTTTGTTTTGTTTGTTTGTTTAAATATATTTTATTGATTTTTTTACAGAGAGGAAGGGAGAGTTAAAAACATCGATGAGAAATATCGATCAGCTGCCTCCTGCACACCCTCCACTGAGGATGTGCCCGCAACCAAGGTACATGCCCCTGACCGGAATTGAACCTGGGACTCTTCGGTTGGCAGGCCGGCACTCTATCCACTGAGCCAAACTGGCTAGGGCTAGGAAGGTTTCATTCTAAATAGGAAAGTGATATGGGCAGTTTGGGTTAGAAAGATTATTCTGGCAGCCAGTGTGGAGGAAGGCTGTGTAATACTGCATGAGAGATGAGCTGCAGGCAGGAGCCATGCTGCATTGTTGGTCAGCAACTGAAGGGAATGGGAAGTAGCCAGACTAGGAGCCAAGGTGAGATGGAATCCCGAGTGGGAGAGGAATGAGGGAGAAGGTAAGAGCCTCTCTAGTGTCTAGATTTGGCCACTTGGATGAAGAATGTGCTGCAGAAAGAGTTTTGTTAATATTGGGTAGGATCCTAGGCACCAGCTCTAACATCTGCCTCACATTCTCCCACCTACCCAGCCACTGCATTAGAGAGGATGTGCAAAGAGCAGGAGCGGAGTTAGGAACGCCTAGCAACCTGGAGGGAAAAGAAACAGTACAGGATCTAGAGTGTATATCCTGAGTGGCTACTAGCCACAGGGCACTGTGCTCCATGCTTTACAGACAGTATCATCATTTATTAGATTTTCTCAAATGCCCAAGATATTAGCATTCCCGTTCTCCAAAAGAGGAAATAGGGGATTCATTGATTTTATTGAAGGTTACACCATTAATAATTCGTGAAGCTGAGACCTGAACACAGTCTGACATGAAAGTCAGATGAAGGTGTCCGAGAAACTAAAAGAAAGAACCAGGATGGAGGCCACTAAAGGTGTGCGGCAAGTTCAAGCCAAGGGCCAGATTGACTGCTATCACTTGTGTTTCTCTTAATTTGTCCATGCCATGTGGTCCATTAAGGCAGCAAATTAAAAACTGTAGCATAGCCGAAACCAGTTTGGCTCAGTGGATAGAGCATTGGCCTGCAGACTGAAAGGTCCCAGGTTCGATTCCAGTCAAGGGCATGTACCTGGGTTGCAGGCACATCCCCAGTAGGAGGTGTGCGAGAGGTAGCTGATCGATGATTCTCTCTCATCAATGTTTCTAACTCTCTATCCCTTTCCCTTCCTCTCTGTAAAAAATCAATAAAATATATTTTAAAAAAACCACAAAACTGTAGCATAATGGTTATAATACTGGCTTTAACTTTTAACCAAGTTATATTCCAGCACTAACACTGACAAGCTGTGTAAACTTGAACAAGTTACTTTGTTTCATGAACCTATATTCTAGTCTGTAAAATGGGATTATATAAAGCGCTTAGTACAAAGTTCTATTATTATTATTATTATTATTACATGATCATGCATTTGTTAGCTGAAACTTCCCCGAGGCTTCTTTCAGAAGAGGGAGAAAAGCAGGAGTAGCTAAGCAAGTTCCTCTTCTCCATCTTCCAGAAGTTTCTAGCTTCTTCCCATTCTGGATCCCACAGGAAGTGAAGAACAAGAATAGTAAGGTTATGCCGAAACCGGTTTGGCTCAGTGGATAGAGCGTCAGCCTGCAGACTGAGAAGTCCCCGGTTGATTCCGGTCAAGGGCATGTACCTTGGTTGCGGCCACATCCCCAGTAGGGGGTGTGCAAGAGGCAGCTGATCGATGAATCTCTCATCAGTGTTTCTAACTCTCTATTCCTCTCTCTTCCTCTCTGTAAAAAATCAATAAAATATATTATTTTAAAAAATAGTAAGGTTAGACAATCTACCCTTGTGATAATATGGTAGCCACTAGCCATATCTGGCTCTTCAGCACTTGAAATTTGACTAGTCCAAACAGAGACATGCTGTATGTGCAAAATGCACACCAGAGTTTGAATATTGTTTTAAACAATTAAAATAACAAATATTTTTAGTATTATCTATTGAAATGTTAATATTTTGCATATACTGGATTAGTATAATGTATTATTAAAGTTAATTTCATCTGTTTCTGTTTTTTTAAATATAGCTACCAAAAATTTTAAAACCACACATGTGGCTCATATTGTATTTCTTTTAGCTACATTGACTGAGATCCTTTGCAGGATATAAATAAACGCAGAACTCCAGATGTCCACCTATTCATCCGTTCATTATTATGTCCACCTATTCATCCGTTCACCTATTTTATTATGTGCCAGGCACTATTTTGGGTGCAAGGGATATAGCAGTAAACTATAGCAGACATCATTTGTCCTATTGGGAAAGGCAACCGATAAGGTCTGCTCATGATAAGGGCCATGGAAAACAAAGCAGTCAGAGTGATTTTGACATGAGAGTTGGTATTTCTGATAGGGTCATCTGTGCAGTAGTATTTGAGCAGGACCTAAATGATGAGAAGATGCAGATTGTGGGGGATATTCCAGGCAGATGGAGCAGCAAATGCAAAGGGTCTGAAGCAGGAACAAGCTTGGTGTGTTAGGATGGAAATGTCAGCAGGAACACGGTGAATACTGACAGTGGGAAATCACCTAACACCTTGGTAAAACATTTGGATTTTATTCTAAGTGTAATGAGAAATTGTTCGGTTATTCTTAGATAGAGGTGTTGTGATCTGCTTTATAATTTTTTAATAAAAATTTTTAAAATATGTTTTATTGATTTTGTACAGAGAGGAAGGGAAAGAGATAGTTAGAAACATTAATGAGAGAGTGTCATCGATCAGCTGCCTCTTGCACACCCCCTACTGGGGACATGCCCGCAACCAAGGTACATGCCCTTGACCAGAATCGAACCCGGGACCCTTCAGTTCCCAAGCCGATGCTCTATCCATTGAGCCAAACCGGTCTCGGCTGCTTTATAATTTTTAATGATGATGCAGACAGTCTCTATGGAGACAGAATGAAGGATGAGAACAGAGGTGGGGAGACAGGGATACTGCATTTGTGGTATGCTAGAAATGTTGGTGTTGAAGACTCAGAGGGTAGTGGTGAAAGTGGCCTGAAGCAGTCAGATTTGGGATATATTTTAAAGACAGAGCTAAGATGACTTGCTGATTGGTGTGGGAAGAACAAATGAAATCAAGGATGACATAGATTTTTAGCCTTGACAACAGTGTGAGATAGGTGCTGATGGAAATATGCAGACAAAACTGGTGATGAAAAAGGTTTTTAGACAGAACTCAAGACTTCCATTTTGGACATGGTTAAGTTTGTAATGATCTATCTAATAAAGGTGATATGCAAATTAGGCCAGGACTCAGAAACAGATCATGACCAGACAGGAGGTTGCGCGCGCAGGTGAGACCCAGAGCGGAGACAGAGACAGAGGCCGGGGGGCCTGCCTGAGCTGGCACAGCAGCTCGAGTGGCCCAGGAGCAGACACAGGCAGGGGAGCCGGGGGACACTGCGATTCAGGCACGGGTCCTGGCCCCCAACAGGGCGCCTCCTCGCGTGATTTCCATCACACACTGGGCCTCTAGTGTCAAAAAGGGCTCTTGCATAAACAGTTTTGAATGAAACTTGAGGGAGAGATCAGGTTGGACCTGCATGTCAGTCAGCAGCATAAGGTGGTATTTAAAGTCAAGGAAATGGATTAGAGAAAAAGTCAACAGGGCCAAGGGCTTGGCCCAGAGCAGTTAAAGATGCGCCAGGAGCCCTAACCGGTTTGGATAGAGCAGCCTGCAGACTGAAAGGTCCCAGGTTTGATTCCCATCAAGGGCATGTACCTTGGTTGCAGGCACATCCCCAGTAGGAGGGTGCAGGAGGCAGCTGATCAATGTTTTTAACTCTTTGTCCCTCACCCTTCCTCTCTGTGAAAAATCAATAAAATATATATATTTTTTAATGCCAGGACACTGAAAAAGTGCAATTTGTGAAGTAGGAGAAAAGCAGATAGATAATTCCAAATCAAAATGGAGAAAAAAAAACATTTCAAGCAGGGAAATCAAATGAGAAAACAACTGAATCAAATGCTGCTTGAGACTACAGAGGCCTAATTGCTCCAGGCACTTAGGAGCTGCGTCCTCCCAAGCTCCAACTCCTTAATAAACACTTTCTTGTGAAGGAGAGGGGTGCTCCATTGCTTATGAGTTGTAAGACTTTAGATAAGATCAAGCTGATCTTTGCAGAATGGGTTGGAGAGGGGATAGAAGAAAGTTGCCATGTTGGGGAGACCTATGTAACAAGGACCTAAGTGCAGACTCTGTGAGTTGAGAAGCTGACCCTCCCAAAATCTGCCCATTGTATGTCCTCAGATTTCCCAGTCACTTCAGCAAAGCAGATGAGCAGAAAGGGCAAATCAAACCTCACCAATAGCGCAGAAATACTAGAATAACACACTCTGGTGCAGCCAAGGCAAGTTGTTTATCATCCTCCATTACACAACATCCTTGTTCCCTGATGAATTTATTACTAGTAACCCATTGTGCAATATCGCACGCAGAAGGCTGCTCACCGCTTCCACAGGAGCCAGAAGGAACCGCAGCATGCCATCAGGAGCCACACTGCTTCCACAGGAGCCATGCGGCTTCTCTGGGAGGTGTGAGCGAGCTGCCGGCGCCCATGGGAGGTGGGAGGAAGCTGGGCCGCTAGCGGGAGGGACCCGTGTTCATTCCATGGAAGGTGGGAGGGAGCTGCACCGCCTCCGCGGGGGCAGGGAGGGACCCATGCTTCTGCAGGAGCCGTGCCCACCATCTCCCTTGGGGCCTGCATTCGGTCTTAGAGGCTGCAGGCGAGCTCCTCCTCCCCCCTTCTCCTCCTCCCCCCGCCCCCCGCCCCAGCCCTTCCCCGTCCCTGTCCATGTCCAGCATCGGGGGGGCCAGCCTGAACCAGGCACAGTGACTAAGCAAGCGTTCTGCCAGGCCGCTCACGCTACCCACTCTCAGCAGCTACCCCACCCTCATATCTCCCCCATCCCCGCCAGGACTGGGGGACTCTGGCGGGGCTGAGAGGACTGGGCACCGCCATCTTGTGGCTATGGGTGCTATCATCTTTGTGATGGAATGTTTAATTTGCATATTACCCTTTCATTAGATAGAATTATTTTAAATATATTTTTATTGATCTCAGAGAGGAAGGGAGAGGGACATCAACTATGAGAATCATCAACCCACTGCCTCCTGCATGTCCCATGCTGGGGATCAAGCCCGTAACCCAGGCATGTGTCTTGACCAAGAATCAAACTATGACCTCCTGGTTCATAGGGAACACTCAACACTGAGCAATGCCGGCCGAGGTTCCTGATGAATTTGAAGCTTGACTGCACCAACTGTTTAAGTAGCCTAAACCCAATCTTAAAGACTAGTGACCTTAAAAATTAAAACCAGTCCCCTAGGGAAATCCTCGCCAACCTTTTTATGGGGAGAAAAAACTCTTCTTTCTGTAATACTCTGACTTAGGAGAACAGAGGGAGACAAAGGAGAAAGAAAGTACACTAGCCAGTATGCTGAAACTGACTGGTTGGTGTTTGACTCAGAGAGGATCCCAAAAAAGACCAATGTGATTCATTACCATCCCAACTAAAACTAATAATGACAGCATTACAACCACACAGGGTCTCCTTCCAGGAAGTTCATGATTCACTTACACATCCTCAATTCTCCTGCCACCTCCCATCTAGGCAGAGAATGGGAGCAACAAGGAGGTGACAGGTCCTTGCCGTGAGAGCTGTTTGTCAGAGTCCATTTTCAGTGAGGCAGTTCCTGAAAGCTGAGGTCAGGCGTTGGAGGCAGGGCCTTTGGCTGGCTTAGCAACTTGTCCACTATGCTGATTTTAGCATCTTGCTTCTCAATGTCCTCAAAGGGAGTCCAAGACAAGTCATGCTGTAGCTTATAAGCACCAATGAAGAGATGTGGACAACTCGTTCCCCATTCCTAGAGAAGGCAAAGGAGTCGGTTCTGAGTAGGATAAGATGTAAAGACATTTCCTAATTATGCCACAATTTTTTGGCTTTTTACTTCAGACCAGTCAGAATCATCCTAGAAAGCCTAACATTACACATTACAGATTCCTCCCTTTGCAGACATAAGGGCTGTGAAATAATGTAAGCACATGTATGTTTTTCAGAACCATATTGGGGCTCACACATATTTCCCATTTTCTGGGAAACCATTTACCAACCCCTATGCCTACATTTTCACACACATGCCAAGAATTTCTCAAAGACTAGGAGTAAACTTTTTGTGCAAAAATAAATGATCTTACCTTTGGAGAAATAATAGAAAAATACTGCTGACCACTCTCCCGTTGATAAAGGTAGTAAATGTTGCCAGGTTTTTTCACTATATTACAAGCTATATGGTGCAAGTCAGCGTCTCTGCGAGCATCTTCTAATACCTAAGAACCAGAGAAAGGTAACAAATTGGGTATTGGAGGTAACAGGCACTCATATTCAGTGATCATCCCAATTAAAATCTAGAAACTGTTTAATATTTATGATCTTGCTTCCTCCCCCATAGCAAAAAATCACTGCTGGGATCAGATGGTTCTGCAGAGATTAAAAATTAGACTCTAATTTTACTGTGCTGTAAAAACTCTTTTAGAATAAATATATTTCAAAATATTAAGCATTAATGGCTTTGAGTGATTTTTATATTTCTTTCCTACTTTTCTGTAGTAAGTACATTGCTTTTATAACTGAAAAAATATTTTTCCTTCAAAATGCTTTAGCTCACTGAACTTTCTCCTAGTCAAAAAAATTAGCTTCTACTTAACCTCTTGGACTTATTTTATTTTGCATAATACCTCAATATTTCTAGAAGGTCCTGAAGACAAGTTACATGATTATAAGTCAATACTATGAACTAAATGAGGAAAACGAAGTCCTGACCCACCTTCCTGGCTTGTTCTTGCAAATGCTGGATTTGCTCAGCTATCACTGTTAGCTTGTTGGTGGCATTCGCGCGGACGTATTCATCAGCCTAAAGGGGAGAGAAACCAAACTGTGGGTCAAGAAAGGATCAACTTGTGATGTTCTTATTTAGATCCCATTTATGAAGAGTTGCATCAACATCTTCGCTTATGCTAAAATATTTCCCCCAACCTCACCATTCCACCACGAATTCTCATTCATCTCAAAGCCCAGTTCAAATAGCAATGCTAATGAGAAGCCAGCCCTGACATGACCCCACACCACAGAATTAAGTGCCCTTTTCACTCTGTTCTAATCACACTGGACTACTTTGGTCTACCAACATACCCTGATTTCTCTCGCCACCAAATATACTGATTATGTATATTTGATTCCATCTAATACATCCCTCCACCCCACTAACCCCACTTATTCCTTTATTTTCTCATGTTTAAACATTTCTGAAATCAGGGCTGGGTTTTCAATGAAAATGTATGATATGGCTCTTATCACCTGTTATGTAAGAATCTAGCTATATACAGAGAGTATCTGTTCATCTGATCAATACCTTAATTGAACTTATATTTACATTCATAATTATAATTAAAATGTCTATGGTGTAGACCTGAAACAAAGTTATAATGTACACATAAGACTGCCTGTGATGTGCTAGAAAAGTGTGTGAAAGCAAGGGAAATTGCTTAAAATAAAATAAAATAAACTTGAAAGCTAGGAGAGATGGTGTAACTAATTAATGTATTGGGAAGGATTATCACTCAGGCCTCAGAAATCTGTCAAAAACTTTCAGCTTACTTTCAAGAAAAGCTGACTGATTTCCAGTGGCATACAATTAAATTAAGAAAAGGAAATTAGGAGTCTAACTTGAATTTGAGCTAAAGAATAATAATAAAATTTGCTGGTTAGTTTAGAGAGCTTAAGGTAAAATTGAGGTATCAGCCAGTGTTATGAGTGAACAGAAATAATTGAGTTAGTTGAATCAATCATTTATCTGTTCCACAAATATATATTTAGTAACTACTGTGTGTCAAACACCGTGCTAAGCCCTGGTGCATTGACAAACATGAGAGAGAGGTCCCTACCTTTATCAAGATTACATATCTCTTCTAGCTTTCAAATCTAAAACAACTGTCCTTTAGAATATAAAACAAGTTGCATATGTAATTTTAAATTGTCTTGTAGCTGTGTTAAAAGTAACTAAACTTAATTCTAATAACATTTTATTTAACCAATATATCAAAAGCTTATCATTTCCAACATGTAATTAATATTTTTAAAATTGTTAATAAGCCTTGCTGACATGGCACAGTGGTTGAGCGTAGTTGACCTATGGACCAAAAAGTCACGGTTTGATTCCCGGTCAGGGCATATGCCTGGGTTGAGGGCTCAATCCCCAGTGTGGGGCATGCAGGAGGCAGCTGATTAATGATTCTCATCAGTGATGTTTCTATCTCTCTCTCCTTCCCTCTCTGAAATAAATAAAAATATATTTTTAAAATAATAAAATAAAAATAGTAAGATATTTTACATTTCATATTAATAATTACATTTCATATAAAATACATATATTTTATACTCACAGCACCTATCAATTTTGGATGCTAAATTTTCATTGGAAATACTTGATCTATGTTTGGACTTCATAAAATTTACAGCTGAGTTGATTCATATACTCAAATTGTTCCAAATACACTTATGGGTAAAAGTTTCCAATAACTATCAGATTTTTTAATTAAGTTAATTAAAATTATATAAAATTTAAAATTTAGTTTCTCAATTGCACTAACCATAAATTCCAAGTCCTTCAAAGCTATTATATAGCTAGTAGCTACCATATTATACAGCACAGCCCTGCAGTGAGTAATACAGACACCACAAAGAAAATTAAAGGTAATATTATATGTACTTAGAATAATGATGCACTATTATGAAGGAAACAGCCATAATCCTGTGACAGAAGCGGATCAAAGAAAACAAATGAAATAACTGGTTTAATAACAGGAATCGGTGAGGACTGCAGGAAGTGAAACTCGTGTGTAGAGGCACTCACTAATTATTTATTTATTTATTTATTTATTTATTTTTAAAGACTTTTGTAGTGTTGGAAAGTGCTAGGCATGAAATGCGGTTGTGTTTTTTTTGTTTGTTTTGTTTTTGTTTTAATATATTTTATTGATTTTTTACAGAGAGAAAGAGAGAGGGATAGAGAGTTAGAAACATCGACGAGAATCATCCACCACCTGCCTCTTGCACACCCCCTGCTGGGGATGTGCCCGCAACCAAGGAACATGTCCTTGACTGGAATCGAACTTGGGACCTTTCAGTCCACAGGCTGGTTCTCTATCCACTGAGCCAAACCGGTTTCGGCGGCACTCACTCATAATTTAGATGGGGTAGGTAGGATATGGCCTTCTACAGACAAAAGGCCTCACGCAGGATGTGACATTGTCTTGGATCTGAATGAAAGGGACAGGCATGCAAAAAACTGGCTAAGCTTCCAGGCATTTCTGAAGCCAGTGCAGCTGAAGAGTAGTTAGTAGGGGTGGGAATGGGGAGGGTGAAAAAGAGGGCAGGGACCGGATCATGGACCAAGACAAAAGACAAAAGAATGTTTGTTTTGTTCCAAAGACAATGAGGTACCTTATGGCCAATGATAGAGTAGCTGGTTTCTAGAACTAAAGTAGTTCATTTTTCTTAAGATGGTGGCAGCAAATCTGTTCCTTGTAAACATAAGAGCCTAATCAAAACAGAAATGACAGTACCCATAATTACTAAGCATAAACTCTGGCCCAAATCCTTCTGAGGCCCTTTACATATATTATGATTTAATTCTCATAATGCCTTATAGAAGTTGGATATGACTTTCTCATTTTAGGAATTAGACTCAGAAAGGTAGAACAACCTGTCCAAGGTTTCACAGCTAATCAATAGCAGTTGAAGATTTGAACACAGATCAGTCTGATGACAAATTTCAGAGCTTTCTACACACATATTAATAATTAAAAGGCACATCAGAGATCAGTCCTGCTGGAAAGTACATTTCGAAAGTACATTACTGCCCAGTATACAGGCAGTAAATATTCTTGATTCAATTTGGTTGTCTCTAGTGTTTTTGCTTCACCTTCTCAAACAATGAAGCACCACAATAATGTATCCTCTATATCTCACTAGACTATAGGCTGAAGAAAAAAACTGTATCCCTTCATTCTTTGTTTCAGGACATTGTAATACACATGGTTACTCAGTGACCATGAAAACGTTTGCCTAAAAGTTGGCCCTGGAAGCCTCCCTCCCAATAAGAGTGATCTGATTAAACAGACACGTGACATTCTTCTAATCCAGAAAAGTTATACTTTGCTCCCTACCTATCTAGAAAAGAGAAGGCACAAAGTTTAAATCAAAGGAGCTTTCCTAAACATTTGACTATTTCTTAATTTAAAAAAATTAAAAACCCTGACGCACAGAGATGTATATGATGAGGGAATTCGAGCACATTATTATACAAAAATCTCTGAACATTATCAAGGCCAAATGTACAGTATAAGCTTTAATAGAGGCCCAGTGCACGAAATTCATGCAATGGGGGAGGAGGTCCCTCAGCCCAGCCTGCTCCCTCTCGCAGTCCGGGAGCCCTGGGGGAGGGGGCAGGATGTCCGACAATTGGACATTCTTAGCACAGCCATGGAGGCAGGAGAGACTCCCGCCACCACCACTGCACTCACCAGCCGTGAGCCCAGCTTTTGGCTGAGTGGGGCACGTCATAGCGACCTGTCACTCCCTGGTTCAGTCTATTTGCATATTAGCCTTTTATTATATAGGATTATTGTTATTATTTTTATTAATCCTCACCAGAGGATATTTTCCCCATTGACTTTTAGAGGGGGAAGGAAAGAGAAGGAAGAGAAAGAAACATCGATGTGAGAGACAGATTAGTTGCCCCCACCTACTGGGGAATGGTGCCCTTGACAGGAAATAGAACCTGGGATCCTTTGGTGTGGGCTGATGCTCTACTACTGAGCCACACCAGCCATGGCTATTATTTGTTTAATCCTCACTTGAGGATATGTTGTTGTTGTTTTAATATATTTGTATTGATTTCAGAGAGGAAGGGAAAGTAAGAGAGAGAGAGAAAAGTATCAATGATGATAAAAAGAAATAAACATCAATGAGAGAGTCATTGATCAACTGCCTCTTGCATGCCCCCCTCCTGAGGATCCAGCACACAACTAGGGCATGTGCACTTGACCAGAATTGAACCCAAAACTTCAGTCCGCAGTCTGGCACTCTATCTTCTGAGCAAAATCAGCTAGGACCTGAGGATATTGGGGGGGGGATTAGACAGACAGACATCTATATGACAGATATGACAGATATTTGTCTCCCATCTGCCCCTGGACCAGAGGTCAAATCCATCAACTTTTTGGTATAGGAGACCACTCTCCAACCAACTGAGCCACCGGGCCAGGGCACTATCATAAGCTTTAAAGCAGCAGGACTCGGTAGAAATTGAAGGTTCTATAACTGGAGGTCTTGGTAAGAGATTAGATGGAATTTGGTTCTTTTAAAGCTTTCGGTCTAGGAGCTCTCCTAAGTCTAAACTCTGCAGCTTATAAGGAAGCTGAGGACCATAGAAAAGTAATTTGCCTGACGTCATAGCACAAGTTAGGGATTAAAACTCATGTGTGTAATATGTACACAGATAATAATTTAATTAAAAAATGTAAAACAAAACAAAAAAAAAACTCCTCATGTGTGTAAATTCCAATGCTTTTCCCGTTATGTCACATTTCCTCCTTATTTTACTCTTTTAGCAATCAATGTCCACGCACTGAGCCTGTAGGACAGAGGCCAACCTAGGATCGTTGCCCTTCTAGATGCTAAGTTCTAAAAGCTGTCAGGTCACAGATAAAAGATCTTATGGGGAGACAGTTTTAAGGGGGACTATGCATCGCTGCAGAACCTGCATGACAGCGTTCTTGAAACTTCCCAGGAAACTTCTCAAGTGTCAAATGAGAAGAACAACTTCTGTCTGCCTACCTCACAGGTTTGTCCTAAGGCTCCCCAAAAATCATGAACACTGACAGTGCTGCGCAAACCTTCCCACCAAGGGAGATTGCGGGCACGCCAGCTGCCGCTGAAGGAGCCTTTGGTCTCAGCTCAAGTTCGAGACCAGACTCGCAGTGACAATCAGGTTTTCCTGGGTGGAAGATGGAGACAAGGACACTGCTACCCCACACTAAGTGGTGGTGGTGGGGTCCGAGTCGTAAGGCGCAGGACCAACAGTGGAGGAACATGGTTACTGACGTCCCCGGCCGCGCCTCCTCACCTTCTGTACTTGCTCGGCGAGCGCCACGAGGTCTAAGGGGTCCCCGGCCCGGTGGGTGAGGTAGGGGCTCACCAGGGCCAGGCCGGCGGGGTTCGGGGTGAGCTCCACCAGGGCTCCTGCGACACACACCCGGGAACACAGGCCGTGAGCGCCCGCCCTCGGCCTCCCGCGGATCCCGGCAGACGAGCTGCCCCGTGAGGGACTCTCTTCCCCTTCTGATTCCCGCCCCGCGTACCTCCCGGATGGGTCGCCGAAGGAACTTGGTTTCCAGGGACCCCTTCAGATCCCCCGGGCGTCGCTGGGTCCTCCATGGCAGCAGCTAATCTTCCCTACCTCCAGTGGGCCGCGGCGGAAGAGCATGCGCATAAAAGCCCGTGGGCGGAGCTTCCTTGGTCGCTGGCCAATGGCGTCAGAGCTGCGGAGCGCAGAGGCGGGACTCCGAGTGACGCACAGGGTTCCGCTGAGGGGTGGAGCCCTGCAAGCCTCCAGTACACGCAGCGCCCAGCTGGGGGGCGGGGCTTCCTTCAGGGGCGGGGCTTCCGTCGGGGCGGGGCGGGGCTGCCTGGGGGTGGGACTCGGGTCTCCGTGGCGGGTAGCGAGCCATCTGCTTAGGTCTGAGGAGGTGATGGCGGCGCGCGTGTGGAAGCTACTGACCACACTGCTGGCCGTCGCCGCCGCCGCCGCCGCCTCCCGAGCCCATGCCGAATCCGAGGCGGAGTGGGACATGTTGGCGCCGGATCTGCTCTTCGCCGAGGGGACCGCGGCCTACGCGCGCGGGGACTGGCCCGGGGTGGTGCTGAGCATGGAGCGGGCGCTGCGCTCGCGGGCCGCCCTGCGCGCCCTCCGCCTGCGCTGCCGCACCCGGTGCGCCGCCGACTTCCCGTGGGAGCTGGACTCCGAGTCGCCCCCGAGCCTGACGCAGGCCTCGGGCGCTGCCCTGCACGACCTGCGCTTCTTCGGGCGCCTGCTGCGCCGCGCTGCCTGCCTGCGCCGCTGCCTCGGGCCGCCGGGCGCCCACTCGCTCAGCGAAGAGCTGGAGCTGGAGTTCCACAAGCGGAGCCCCTACAACTACCTGCAGGTCGCCTACTTCAAGGTGCAGACCTGTCCGCTGGCGGGGGTCCTCCTGGGGGCTTAGTGGAAGGCGACCCGGGGGGGACTTGGCGGGAGAAGGAGGGGAGCGGGGAGTATCCGCAGAGAGGGAAGGAGGTCTTGGCCCGGGAACTCTCCTCAGACCCAGGGAGGGCAAGGACCCGCTTCGCATCATCAGATGGCAGCCCCAGAGGTCCGTCCATCAACCAAAACTTGGCCCGGTGTTTCCCCGACAGGCTTCCCAAAGGGAACTAAAGTGGCAGCTTGGGTTTCTCCTCCTGATTTCATTGTAGTTGTCCGAGTGGGAAGCCCGGACCTTTTTGCAACTGTCTTCCTTCCGGTTCGCTTTTCAGTGATGCTTTTCCTGCTGCCCGAGTGCCACAGCTTTCTCTCCAAGACCTGAGGTTGCCACGTCGCCAGTAGGGGCTGTCTGGCCCCGCCCTGTGGGGGACCCTCTGGCTAGATGTCAGATTTCCAAAGAAATGAGTAGTAGTTTTAGGAGTTCCAGAGTGCCTTACTCCAAGTATACATGGATGTGGAGCGCTCCTGGCTTGCTTGATGATGGTGATGATGATGATGATGATGATGATGATGATGATAGCCAGCACATGCTTTCAGTACTATTTTAAACACTTTGCGTTTAATTCATTTGCCCAGATCCTGGCAATATCCTGTAAGGTAGGGACTACTTATTAGCCCCATTTTATTGGGTGGAAAAAGAAGGGGCTGTGCTTCCTATCTGTTATGTCCATAGTTTGATAGACTTTCAATTCAAGCTAAAGAGAGACTTAGAAAACCTTTGGAACCTCAGATTCCCACCTCTCCACAAATATTTTGTGTGCTCCATTCCTCCTAGTTACTCAGAAGAGCATTGGGTTTGAAACCAAAACAGTTGTGCTATCTTTAGTCATGTCACTTAGCACTTTTTAAAAGTCTTTGACAAACATTTATTGAATACCAGTTCTTGTGCAAGTAACTAAAATGCTTGACTTTATGGTGTTTTTTTGTTTGTCTTGCGTTGCTGTTAAGAATCACTATAGCCGAAACCGGTTTAGCTCAGTGGATAGAGCGTTGGCCTGCGGACTGAAAGGTCCCAGGTTCGATTCCCGTCAAGGGCATGTACGTTGGTTGCAGACACATCCCCAGTAGGGGGTGTGCAAGAGGCAGCTAATTGATGATTCTCTCTCATTGATGTTTCTAGCTCTCTATCCCTCTCTCTTCCTCTCTGTAAAAGATCAAAATATATATATATATATTTTAAAAACACTATAATGAGGGTTACTAAAATGATATGTATGTAGGGCTGTGGAAGCACAGAGGATGGAGATCTAGCTTTGTCTCAGAGAAATTAGAGAGACCTGAAAAAAAGAGGTGACATTTGAAGCTGATTCTGGATTTTGCTAGAGGAGAGCAGCCTCTTCCAGGTAGAGGGAGGCCAGGCTGGGAAGAGAATTCTGTAGGCTTCAGGGAGCCAGCACCAGAATGGGTTTTAGAATGCCAACCCTGGAAGCCATGTGGAATAAGCCTTGGGAGAAGGAGAAAGTGGTGGCAGAGCGAACCATTGGGAGATGAGTGCAGTTGTTCACGTGAGAGAAGGAAACTGAAGGGCTGGGGGTGGAGTGAGGAGATGGGAGAGAACAGAGAAAGCAGAAGCAATGCTGAAAGATGGAGAGAGAATAAATCCATAAAAAGAATGGACTTAAGAGAATTTATGATTTTTTAAATGAATTTTATTGATTTTTTACAGAGAGGAAGGGAGAGGGATAGAGAGTTAGAAACATCAATGTGAGATTTTCTTGAGCTCAGTCAGTATCTCTAAATCTTGAGACTACATTATTTGGGCAGTCAGTCTTCTATAGCATTCCTTCTACAATATGACCTTTGTTTTAAAATAGAATGTTTACACTGTGGAAGCATTACCTCCCGTAATTTGGGGATCCCCTAATCCCGATTTGGGAAATAACTGAAAATCTGCCCAGGGCCCTGTGCTTCTAATCTCTGGTGTGTAGTTCCTGTCATAGGTGTTTTCTGGGGCGGACAGGGGCGGGGGCACACTGAATGGAAGGCTCGGGAAGGCTGAGATTTCCTGTTTACTGTGGACTGCACACGTGGACACAGACCTTCAGGGCTTGGATGTGAGAAACATGTTCTTGTGCTTCATTCTTAGATAAACAAGTTGGAGAAAGCCGTAGCAGCAGCGCACACCTTCTTCGTGGGCAATCCTGAGCACATGGAGATGCGGCAGAACCTGGACTATTACCAGACCATGTCTGGGGTGAAGGAGGCTGACTTCAAGGATCTTGAAGCCAAACCTCATATGGTGAAAACTTTGTCTCCTTTCTTTTTATTACAGTGATACTTTATACTAAACAACTAGGGTTGTTTTCTTTCTTTCTTCCTTTCTTTCTTCCTTTCTTTTTTTCTTCTTGTTGCAAAATTCTTTTCTTTCTTTCTTTTTTATTGTTTAAAGTATTACATATATTTCCTTTTCCCCCCCATTGACCTTCCCCAGCCTCTCCTACGCCCAGTCACATACCCTCATCCTCCCCCCCAGTGCCTGTGTCCATTGGTTGTGCTTATATGCATGCATACAGGTCCTTTGGTTGATCTCTTTTCCCCCTTCCCCAACACCGTTGGGTTGTTTTCTGACTGCAGAAGTAATGTATGTTCGTTGTATTCCATTAGAAAATTGCAGTGAAGTATAAAACAGGAACTAATCATTTATAATACTGCCATCTTAGAAAAACCAGTAGTTGATATTTTGGCCTATATTTTAAGTCTTCTGTACGTGATTTTAAAACATAATTTGATGTCATATTCTGTGTGTATTTTTCATCATCCTTTCTGAACTAACATCGTATCGTGAGCCTTTTCTCATGTCTTCAGATTTTTCTTGTAAAACACAATTTTAATGGCTGTATGATAGTCCATATCATGCATAGATTGTCTTAATCTACTAGTCACAATTTTTTTTTTATTATGAAGGTTTTGCTTTTAAAAGTAAACCGTGCACACCTAATACATGATGCAGCCATACAGTTTTGGATTATAAACCTACACACAGGTCTGGGGTTGTTTTTTTAGTGATTCTGTGACAAGTGAAAATGGCTGTTGTCCACAAGAATGGGAGCTGTGTCACACAGACAGCAAAAGCAGAGTCTGTAATCAGCTGCCTGCCATGCCCAAGTCCCTAACTGCTGGGAAGATTGCTGTCATCGCCACAGACCACATTCTAACACTTAAAAATTCAATTTTTGCCGAAACCGGTTTGGCTCAGTGGTAGAGCGTTGGTCTGCGGACTGAAAGGTCCCGGGTTCGATTCCAGTCAAGGGCACGTACCTTGGTTGCGGGTGCAAGAGGCAACTGGTTGATGTTTCTCTCTCATCAATGTTTCTAGCTCTCTATCTCTCTCCCTTCCTCTCTGTAAAAAAATCAATAAAATAAAAAAGAATTCAATTTTTTTCATTAAACTTGTATTTTGAAAACTTTAGCCCAACAAAAGAGTGAAACAAATGACAATGAACCCCCACATCTTTCATCTAGATCGAGTTAAATGCTTTTACATTTCAAATGAAGCAAGTCAAGACCCTTTCCAAAGGGACTTCCTTATATGGCGGCCACCCTTTCCATTCATAACCTGAGATGAGCGAGAAATGAGGACCCTCATGAAGATGGGGGAGGAGAGAGGGCCGTCTGACCTGCATTTGAGTGCTGCTTCCTCCCAGTAGGACCAGTTCCGGCTGGGGGTGCGCCTCTACTCAGAGGAGCAGCCGCAGGAAGCCGTGCCCCACCTGGAGGTGGCGCTGCAGCTGTACTTTGTGGCGGAGGAGGAGTGCCGGGCCCTCTGCGAAGGACCCTACGACTATGACGGCTACAACTACCTGGAGTACAACGCCGACCTCTTCCAGGCCATCACAGGTGCGCTGCCCAGAGCCCGGCCCCCACCCCAGCTCCAAGGACGGTGTGCTGATAACACACGCACAGCATCTTCACTCTCATTTCTAAATCTCTTAAAGCTGGCACTCTGACTGACAGTTGCTTCCTCTTGAATTCGTTCATCTTAACGGGCATTTGAAACCTGAAGATTCACCTTATTCTCCCTCTTTGGTTCTTTTCAGATCATTACATCCAGGTCCTCAGCTGCAAGCAGAACTGTGTCACGGAGCTGGCTTCCCACCCAAGTCGAGAGAAGCCCTTCGAAGACTTCCTCCCGTCGCATTATAATTACCTGCAGTTTGCCTACTATAACAGTAAGGCCGGCTGTCCTCTTCGCTGCTTTTAAATCAGAAGCCAAAAGCAAGGCAGGCAGGGCTTGTGTCTGCTGTGCTTCACCTCATTTGGCTTCTCTTTGGCTCTGGAAGTCACCCTGCCAGGTGATCCCTGGGTGCTTTGTCACAAGCCTCAGCCAAGGAAGCCCATACCACCTGGGAGAGGGAGGCTCTAGGACTCCCTCCCATCCCTCCTATGACGTTTGTAATTTAATTTTGCAACTGAACTGTTACAGCATGGCTAGGACAACCAGCTCATAGGACATTTCTCAGCCCTCCCCCTTGTATAGCACTGATGCTCTGGGGCAGGTGTGTGAGCGTGTGTGTGTGTGTGTCTATCAATATTATCCAGAGAAACAAATCAGCAGATCTTTACTGAGTTCCTACTATATTCTAAGCATTATAGCATATTCATGAGTATGTGATGTTTATAGTTCAACTATAAATAACCCATACCAACAAAGAGGCAATATGCTATTATAATGTTCCCCTATAATGTTCCCTTCTGAAAAGGGAAAAGATGGTAGGAAGACAGGAATAGTCCTGGAATTGGTCTAATTTGGGGGCCAGCATTTGAATTACTTGTGAATTTTTTTAAAATGTGGACACAGAGGATTCAAATTCTTTTGTTTCAATATTATTCTTCTATGTCTCCCCCCCAAATCTGTGCTGCGAATGAACACTGATGGTTCCTGGCGCCTAGAATTAGACCTTTCTCAGCCACTTGTCTTTCCCTTCGCAGTTGGGAATTATACACAGGCTATTGAATGTGCGAAGACCTACCTCCTCTTCTTCCCCAACGATGAGGTGATGAGCCAGAATCTGGCCTACTATACCGCCATGCTTGGAGAAGAGCAAGCCAGGTCCATTGGCCCCCGAGAGGTGAGGAACGTTCCAGCTGAACCCAGACCAGAGGGCAGAGCGGGCTGGAGGAGAGGAGCTGGCACTGCTTGTGTGCGGTGGGGACGGGGCCTGGGTGGCTGGGAGTGCATTGAGCGCTTGTCACTGAGAGAATAAGGGAGTAGAGGAAGCATGGAGAAGCTGCTGGAGCCCTAACCAGCATAATAAATTAGCATGATCGGGGCCCAGAGGCATGTTCTCTGAGTTGGCAAAGGAAAGCAGAAGTGCCAAGCAGCACGCCTTTTCCCTATTTGGCACCTCTACTTTGAGATTTGATACCACTTGGCCGAGATTTGTCGTTTTTAACATCATGCTCTTTTTTTCCACTCACAAGCTTTCTGTCTCCAGTTTCCTCCCCATCCCTTCTTCCTGCCATTGTCTGAACTCTCCCTCTTTCAACATTATTTTCCATCTCCCTCCAAAACAAGGAGAAAAATCTGTGTAATGCAGTGACCAAAATGAAATGCCCTGAAATGTTAGCAATGGTTATTTCTGGGTAGTGAGATTATGGGTGATTTTTTTATTTTGCTTATTTTTGTCTTCTAAATTCCCTGCAGCGAATGGGTATTATATTTATAATTCAAAACATGAAAAAATTTGCTGTTTTTAAATTACTGAATTTGATACTATAAACCTTGATATTTATGTATATGCCTTGCAGAGAACCTGGACCCTTTCCTTCCTGAACCCAGAGCAATGAGATGGTTAGGTTTTTAAAAAAAATATATTTTGATTGATTTCAGAGAGGAAGGGAGAGGGAGAGACAGATTGAAACATCAATGACGAGAGAGAATCATTGATTGGCTGCTTCTTGCACACCCCCCACTAGGGATCGTGCTCCTAACCCAGGCATGTGCCCTTGACCGGAATTGAACCTGGAACCCTTCAGTCTGCAGGCCGATACTCTATCCACTGAGCCAAACTAGCTAGGGCCAATGAGGTGGATTTGAAGTCACTAGTCTGTACTCAAATCCTCCCTCCTCCACTTACTAGCCACGTCATCTTCAGTACATCATGGAGATCATAGGCACTCTGCATTGCCCTCTGCGTGTTTCTCCCTCTATAAAATGGGATTATGGTTCTTCTCTGTCTTCACAGAATGAGTATGAGGGTCAAATGAGATAGTGAGCTAACAAGTTTGTACAAAGTACTGTGTGTGGATGGGTACCATCATGGGGATCTTGTGCTGGAACACAGGTAGCAGGTGGCCAGTTTCTTCACCTCCAAACTCAGCCACCTCCTGAAATGGGTGTCTTATCACCGTGGCTTTCAATCACCTGTGTCCTGCTGGCCTCTCCCACTCCGTCTACAGTGTGTGTAAAAACAGCTGTAACTTTGGACCAGTTTTTCACTTTGTCAAAAAAGAATAAATAGCTACCGTTACTCAGGTATTTATACAGCACATGTATTTGGAGAAATTCAGCGTGGGAGAAAGCAGGCACGCGCCTGCACTGCTGGTGGGACTGTAAACGGGACTGTTCATTTAGCCGGCAGTGGGACTGCAGAGATTCACCGTGCAGCTGTACTGAACAGGCATGCACAGCTAAGTATGCACAGATGTGCACCAGAACATTCCCGCTAAATGCAAAAGCTGGAAGCAGGCTGACTGCCATCAATTTGGAGACTGATTAAATAAATTATGAGACATCATTTAGTGGCCTACAAGACTATTGTATTGCATGAGCAGATAGCTGTTCACAAATATGAAATTATCTCCATGATATGATTTTAAGTAAAGAAAAAAAATTAAAGCCGAAAACGGTTTGGCTCAGTGGTAGAGCGTCGGTCTGCGGACTGAAAGGTCCCGGATTCGATTCCGGTCAAGGGCATGTACATTGGTTGTGGGCACATCCCCGGTAGGGGGTGTGCAAGAGGCAGCTGGTCAATGATTCTCTCTCATCGACGTTTCTAGCTCTCTATCCCTCTCTCCTCTTCTCTGTAAAAATTCAATAAAATATATTAAAAAAAGAATATGAATTTATAAATAAAAAAATTAAATATCTAAAATAAATAAATATATTAAATCCTATTTGTCTTTTTAAATACATATATATGCTTTAAATTTTAAATTGTAATCTTTCTGATAAAAAACTATTCATCGGGATTACCCCTGAGGCATGGGCCTACAGGTTAAGGGTGGGAGGGAGACTGATGTTTCTTTTCATGGTTGTTGATAATCTGTGGATTTCTTTTATAAATGTATTGTTCTCATGTCTTTTTCAGTGCCATCTAAAACACACCTTAGGGCATTGATGGTACCGAAAGACATGTAATCCAAAGTTTGTAGAACTCTAGTGTATATATAATAGTGATAGTGAGTACAAGCTCTAGTGGAAGCAGGGAGGAAAAGCAGTCATCTGGTGTGGCAGAGAGTGCTTCACAAAAGTGCTGTTGACATTTGGTTTAAAAAAAAACTCACTCAATGAGCCCTGGCTGGTTTGGCTCAGTGGATAGAGCCTGCAGACTGAAGGGTCCCGGGTTCAATTCTAGTAAAGAGCACATGCTGGGATTTCAGGCTCAATCCCCATTAGGGAGCATGAAGGAGGCAGCAGATCAATGATTCTCTCATCGTTGATGTTTCTATCTGTCTCTCCTCCCTTCCTCTATGAAATAAAAAAATACATATTTTAAAAATAATAATAATAGCCGAAACTGGTTTGGCTCAGTGGATAAAGCGTCAGCCTGCGGACTGAAAGGTCCCAGGTTCGATTCCGGTCAAGGGCATTTACCTTGGTTGCGGGCACATTCCCAGTAGGGGTTGTGCAAGAGGTGGCTGATCGATGTTTCTCTCTCATAGATGTTTCTAACTATCCCTCTCTCTTCCTCTCTGTAAAAATTCAATAAAATATATATTTTAAATAATAATAACAATAATAATAATAATAATAAACTCACTCAATGAGCTCTGGCTGGTTTGGCTCAGTGGATAAAGCATCAGCTTGCTGACTGAAAGGTACGGGTTCGATTTCAGTCTGGGCACATGTCTGGGATTCAGGCTCAATCCCCAGTAAGGGGTGTGCAGGAGGCAGCCAATCAATGATTCTCTCTCATCATTGATGTTTCTATCTTTCCCTCTCCCTTCCTCTCTGAAATCAATAAATATATATATATATATTTAAAAACATTAAGTGAACGAGGCAGGAAAGGTCCTTTCAGACAGAAAACAGCATGTGCAAACAACATGGACAATTGTCCCGTATCAATGAAAGGTGGTAATGGAGAATTACCAGAGATGAGGCTGGGGAGGGTCAGATTTTAAGGCGCCTTAAGTGCCCGACCAGAACCTTGGACTCTGTTCCATGCGATAGTAGTTTTAAGCAGTAGCCTGACAGGATGTGACGGTGAATGACTCAGAATGGGAAAGTGCTGGAAGCAGGAGACCAGCTGGAAGCTATTGTGGGGGTGCAGAGGGGAGTCAAGAGGCCTGAGTGAGTGGCTACCAGAGGGGAACTGACTAGGTGGCAGAATGTGGGGGGTGTTTTCACTCCTCCCTCCTCTTCCTATCTAATTAGGCAGCAAGTTCCTGCTTGGGAGACACACGCACGGTGCTGTCCACCTAACTCAGGGACACACGGATGCTGTCCTCTGCCGGGTCGCCAGCCGGGGAGCTCATGTTTCCTCTGGTCACTGGGAGAAGGAAGTGGATGATGTGGTAGTAACAGCCTTCCCATTCTGGTTGTTGTGGCGCTCGCTATTGAAAAGCACCACCTTTCAAATGCGTGTGGCATCTTAGAGCTTACAGAATTCTTTCACTGCTTTTATTTCCTTTGATTCTCTAACTCAGTGAGGGTGGGATCACCAGCCTACCCTGAATAAAAATACCAAGGTTCTTCCTAGCTTTGGAACCCTGAGATCTCCAATAGAAATAGTCCTTTTCTGGCCATCCCCTCCCTCAGGGAGAGGGTCACCTTGCAGTTGTCCTCTTTGGCCACTAGATGGTGATCATCTGGATTTGAGGTGGCACTTGTAGTCTCTGTCTTCCTTTTGTCTTCCTTTTTTCCTTTTTTTTTTTCCTTCCCCCCCCCCCCCCTTTATGGCCATATTAGTGAGTCTGGAGTAGAGAGGGAACAAAGCTCATATGGTCAAACTACCATTTTTAACTAGAACGCCCTTTCTGGGAAGAAGGTGATGAGCAATTGTTGAGCCAAGCACTGTGCTGGGTGCCTCCCACCCATCATCTCAGTCATCACCGCCAGCCTGTGAGGTAGGCACTGTTCTTTCCCTTTGAGAGATGAGGACATGTCGGCACCAAGAGGTGAGTTAACTTGCACAGTGGCGAATGGCTGGTAGTGCTGACCGAAACCTGTCTCCTTGTTTTATCCCAGCGCTGGCCCAGTTCCTGACACAGTGGACTGGTGTGGGATGCATACATGGTGAAGGGGGATCTGCTCCCCAGCAGCCTCAGACAACTATTGCGAGGGTTAGATGAGATAATATATCTAGCTGGTATCTAGCACTTGATAAAGGAAGCCAATCACTTAAATTCTGCAGGAGGAAATTCCCGTCTTCCTCTTGGGTAAATATAGTAGTAGATGGTATAGGACTCGTTGGCACCGTTAACATTTTCCTTACTGCCCTCGTCTTTTATCTCAACTGACGATGTCTTCTTTTTCTTTTCTTTCCTTCCTTCCGCTGCTTGGAGACTAGCAGGGCACCTAGGGAAAGATGTGACCCGGAAGGTACTTAGTCTCCCTGCCCTGGGTAAGCCCTACTGTGCGTACTTGTGGGAGGGCCAGATGCCAGACCCGCTGCTCTTGCTGCAGCTGCCCATCTCCAGGGAGGGGCATGGTCTGTCCCGAGTCTGAGGGGAGGCAGTGGTGTAATGAAAAGCACCTGGGCTTTAGGATTGGAAAGACCAAGATTTGAAGGCAGGTCCCTGCTCTCCCATTCCCTAAAGTGTCTCCTAAAAAAAAGTCTTCTATCCCCCTGCTTCTCGGAGTCTTCATCCGTAGAATGAGGATAGTAGTATCGATCTCAAAGGTGGCTATAAGGATGCAGGGAGTAACAATCAAGTTACTCACTTCCTGAGGTTTCCTTTCTGAGCACTACGCTGCAGAAATCAAGAAGGAACTCTCCTTTGAGAAGCATTTTCACATCTCCAGAGAATCATCAGATTTTCTGTCTTGGAGATTAATGGGGATTTCAGGGGGAAGAAGGGGGCTTTTGCCCTTCAAGGGAAGCCTGGTTATGCCACCCTCGGAGGTTCTTCCTGAGCCGGGCAGGAGGAGCCTGTGAGCACAGCAGTGAGACTTGGTCGCAGACCAGGGAACTGACAGGCTAGTGATGGAGAGGAGCCTTGGTTCACCGCGGAAGTGACGTGTAGAAAGCCCGGGGGCACCCCGCGCGCTAACACACAGGGCCAAGTTCCAGGACTTTCCTCCACTTTGTTTCTCAGAGCGCCCAGGAGTACCGACAGCGAAGCCTACTGGAGAAGGAACTGCTTTTCTTTGCTTATGATGTGTTTGGAATTCCCTTTGTTGATCCGGTGAGCCAGGGCACAGGAGCTGGGAGGGATGGGGAGTGTGAGGGAAGAAGGGAGGGGGGTAAGTGGTGTGCTGTGTGACTCCAGGGAGTGGGCCAAACATGGGATCTTGAAACCCATGGATGAGAGACAGAAAACGACAAAGGGGAATTCTGGGCAGCTAGCCAGAGGCGACTAGAGTTCCTAGACCTCTCCCTTCATCTCCTGGGACCACAAAGGTGATAAGGAGGCTTCTCCTGTAGACCCCGTTCTGTGCATCAAGACCTGGAAACTTAAGTAGGTCACCCTACACTGTTCATTTTTCCTGGCCTGCCTTAGGACTCGTGGACTCCAGAAGAGGTGATTCCCAAGAGATTGCAAGAGAAACAGAAGTGAGGACCTTGAAGAACTGCATGCTTGGATCGGTCTGATGAAGCACTGAGGCTTCTGAGCCCAGGCAGATGTGAACTCCCGGCAAGGGGTGGGCAGGTCCAGTCTGGGAAGTTGAGGTGGGAGCCGGGGCCAGACCCAGAATCCAGTCCTCAGAGCAGCTGTGCTCACAGGTCAGAACGGGAAACAGCCGCCCGCATCTCCCAGGAGATTGGAAACTTGATGAAGGAGATTGAGACGCTTGTGGAAGAGAAGACCAAGGAGTCACTGGATGTGAGCAGGCTGACCCGGGAAGGTGAGAGGACAGAGCTCGGGGCCTTGCGGTGAGGGCAGCTGCCCCTCACTAGCGGGATGTGCCCCGGATGTGCCAAGCCCATGGTGAGCCAGCCTCAGGAGCTAAGCTGTCATGGGCCAGGCCTCACCTTGCCTCGTGTCCCTCCTAACTCGCCCACAGGACTTCCATCTGGGAAGGGCACTGAGAATTGGCTTTTGTGAAAGAAATTAAGACTCTTGTCACAGTTATACTAGTTTAGGAAGTATTCAAAAGGCAAAACTTACCCTGTTTCACTAATTCTAATCTGTTTTCTCCCAAAGTCCTCCATGCATCCTGTCACCAAGCCTCAGAAGCTGCAGGTGTCCTCTGGTTCTCCCCTCCTTCCCCCCAGGCCATCCCCTCCAGCCCTCCAGGAAGGCCTGCCCATGACTCTGCTGTTTCTCCTCTCAGCCCAGCCTGTTTCTTTCCCCACTGCCGCAGCCTGCTTCAGGCCCAGCGCCACCTGTCTGCCCTCGTCTTCCCTCTTCCTGTCTGTCCTTGCCTTTTCCACACCAGGCTCAGCTCAGTCTTCCAAACACAGGGAGTCTGACCTTTAACCATATGTTCTTCTCCCCTCCACCTGGAGCCTCTCTTTACCCACAAATCTTTGTTCATGCCCATCCTCCTAAGTTACTTCCCCTCATCTCTGCCTGTGAGGCGTCTCAGGTACATCCTGCAAAAATTCCCCCGGGCGAATTGGGACCCCCTCCCTCTTTCTGTTGGAATTCTTTGTATTTCCACAAGGTCTGTCTTATGCTGGTTATTTGTGTAATTGTTGAAATAGGCGGTCTTCAGGAGTGAACCCCTTGCCTTGCCTAGCACGCTGTGGTCTCAGTAAATAGATGGAGTTGGATTGAGTCTCTAGACTGTTCCCAGCACAGAGAGACTCCTGAGAAATAGGAGAAGCATTGGCTTTTGCTTTACGAAAAGTGATTAATTTAACAAGAACGTGAGAAGAATGTGTCCGGATTTCCTTTGTTTTCTAAGTGCTTTCAGTGGTATTTGTCTTGCTTCTCTTCACTCCCCAGGAGATGGGTTGGGCAGATTGTAAGATCCTCATCCTATATAATAAAAGGCTAATATGCAAATTGACCCTAAAGGCAGAATGACTGGGAACGTCTGGTCACTATGATGCACACTGACCACCAGGGGGCAGACACTCAATGCAGGAGCTGCCCCCTGGTGGTCAGTGCCCTCCCACAGGGGAGGCTCCACTCAGCCACAACCCGGGCTAACAGCACGAGCACAGCAGCAGTGGCAGGAGCCTCTTCCTCCTCCTTGGCAGCACTAAGAATGTCTCACCACGGCCTAGGCCCGCTGAGGGCTCCAGGCTGTCAGAGGGATGTCTGACTGTCAGGTTAGGCCCGTTTCCCCAGGGAGCAGCCTAAGCCGCCAGGTGGACATCCCCCGAGGGGTCCAGACTGCAAGAGGGTGCAGGCTGGGCTGAGGGACCCCACCCCCACCCCCAAGTGCACGAATTTTCATGCACCAGGCCTTTAGTATTAAATGATGGGGATGATGATGGTAGCTGACTTTGGAGCATATACTTTGTGCCAAGTATTATGCTAAGGATTTGATTTGTATTTTTATTTATATCAAACAGATATCACATACGGTAGATGCCACTTTACGGATGAGAAAATTAAGACTCGGGGAGGTTAAGTACCTTGCCAGTGTCACTCAGCTCATTAATGCAGGAGTCAAACCCAGTTCTTCCTGATTCAGGAGTTCGTTTTAAGAATGTAAAGGCCACCGAAACCGGTTTGGCTCAGTGGATAGAGTGTTGGTCTGTGGACTGAAAGGTCCCAGGTTCGATTCCGGTCGGTGGCATGTACATTGGTTGCGGGCACATCCCCAGTAGGGGGTGTGCAAGAGGCAGCTGGTCGATGTTTCTCTCTCATCCACGTTTCTAGCTCTCTATCCCTCTCCCTTCCTCTCTGTAAAAAATCAATAAAATATATTTTTAAAAAAGAATGTAAAGGCCTAAAGAGCCAGCAATTGGTCAGGAGTAGAGCTAGGACAGGACTTGGATCTCCTGTCTTCCAGCTCCAAGTTCTATTCTTTGGACCACCTACTTTTGGAAGTGACCAAATGGGAGATTTTTCTGGTGAACAGGAAACAACTGGAATTTCTGTTCTTGACAGGGAAGCAGTATCCGACGGAGTCTCCGGACAGAGTGGCTGCTGGATTTAGTCTCATCATTGCTTTGCAGGTGGCCCCCTGCTCTATGAAGGCATCCATCTCACCATGAACTCCAAAGTCCTGAACGGCTCCCAGCGGGTAGTGATGGATGGCGTGATCTCTGACGATGAGTGCCGGGAGCTGCAGAGGCTGACCAACGTGAGGGACCTGTGACCACACCTTCTCCCCAGAGCCCGGCTTCCCCACTCAGGGCCCCGAGGCTGGGGCCTGAGAAGAGGTGGTCACTGCCCTGGCTGACGCCCCCTGTCTTTGGGCTTGTAGGCAGCAGCCACATCAGGCGACGGCTACCGGGGCCAAACCTCCCCACACACCCCCAACGAGAAGTTCTATGGCGTCACTGTCTTCAAAGCCCTCAAGGTAGAGGCAATGCTCGGGGTTCGAGAGTGAGGGGCGGGGGAGGGGAGGTCAGGTATGGGGCAGGAACTGGGGATGGTGGTAGAAAAGGTTAAAGATGTCTGCCTGGACCCATTAAATTAAGCTGAGTGAGTTCTGGCTGATAGACCAAAAGTAATAAAATGAGGCAAGCAAGATAAGACCAATATCCAAAACTGTGAGTGCTTTCTGAAGAACGGCTGTCTCCAGGGGCCCGCCCTTGTGCATGACATGCACAGGTTGTTCTTTTTTTTTTTTAAATATATTTTATTGATTTTTAACAGAGAGGAAGGAAGAGGGATAGAGAGTTAGAAACATCGATGAGAGAGAATCATCGATCAGCTGCCTCCTGCACACCCCCTACTGGGGGATGTGCCCACAACCAAGGTACATGTCCTTGACCGGAATCGAACCTGGGACCTTTCAGTCCGCAGACCGACACTCTATCCACTGAGCCAAACCGGTCTCGGCACAGATTGTTCTTAAAGAGAAGCACGAGGGCGAGGGAAAGCGGAAGACACTGGCGTGTTGTGCGTGGGAAGCAGAGAGGCTGCACCTCTGATACAGGCATGAGGAGCCCGGGGCCTCGGGCCCCTGTTGGCCCACACGGGGTGTTCAGGGCAGCTGACCGCCGGTCTCCTTGGCAGCTGGGACAGGAAGGGAAAGTGCCCCTGCAGAGCGCCCACCTCTACTACAACGTGACGGAGAAAGTGCGGCGCGTCATGGAGTCCTACTTCCGCCTGGACACCCCGCTCTACTTCTCCTACTCCCACCTGGTGTGCCGCACCGCCATCGAAGGTGGGCCCCCCGCACCCACAGCCTCCGCCGAGCACGGGCAGCCAGGCGGGCTTCCTGGAGGAGGTGGTGGTAGTCGTGCGGGATGAATAGCAGGAGTGGAGCGCACAGGGTTGTTCAAGCCAGAGAGAACAGGATGTGCAAAGGGGCACTGAGCACCCTGGCAGCTGGGGGAACTAAGAAAGCTGCAGTTCCGGAGAGTGAGGTTAAGGGGAAGCAATCAGATCAGGCTGGTGAGGTCCTCAGACGCCAAATTATGGGGACCTACAGGAGTTTGGTTAGACCAGTGATTCTCAGTGATGGCATTGGGCACACATGTGATCTGTCCTGACCCCAGAGCTCAGCTGGAGACCCGCTTGTTCACTGGGTGTTCCCAAGACCCAGACCCATTTTGGGAAACACCTCCCTCCGCCCCCCAAAGCCAGCGGGAGAGCGTGATACCTCCTGAGGCACTCAGCGCTGACACGTGTTCCTTGGGTCCCAGAGTCACAGGCTGAGAGGAAGGACAGCAGCCACCCGGTCCACGTGGACAACTGCATCCTGAACGCCGAGGCCCTCGTGTGCATCAAGGAGCCCCCTGCCTACACCTTCCGGGACTACAGGTGCCAGCTCGCCCCCAAGCCCCCACCCCAGTGCCCTGCTCTTTGCCCCTCCCCCAGCAGCTACCCATGCACACAGGTTTGGGAGCGGCTGTTCCCAGTCCAATCCCTTGTCCCCAGACCCTCCTGATGGGAGGCCAGACGGCAAGAGGATCTTTGCGGTGTAGTGTGATGAGGAAGGAAGGTGGGCTTGGTGCAGAAGTCCCCCAGAGAAGGGTCTGGTGGACTCTGGGGCGAGGAGGCAGGGGTGGGAAGGTTGGAGTCGTTTGTGAGGCTTCCAAGAAGGCTCTGGAAGGCTTTCTTCCCATGGAAGGCCCGTCTAGCTGCTGGTTGAGGGCACTTGGAGATGAAGGCACCGGGCCTGTGGCTTGTCTGGGGAGCGGGAGGAGGTGGAAGTCTGTGTTGAGATTCTCTCTGCCTTTCCCAGTGCCATTCTGTACCTAAATGGAGACTTCGATGGAGGAAACTTTTATTTCACCGAACTGGATGCCAAGACCGTAACAGTGAGTGTGTCCTGGTCCCCAGCCCGGAAGCCCTCAGAGTGCAGGGCCGAGCGGCCACCTGGTCTTCTGGCGGCAGCGCTCCCCTCCCCCGGCCAGGGGCTTTGCTGTCTGCTCCTCCCCTGGCCACCGCTGCTCTTCAGCCTGGTCTTTGGGAAGCTGGGCCGAGGAGCCACCTCACGCGTGGACGCTCACGACCCCCTGTCCCTTCCGAAGGCAGGCCACAGCCTGTCCTGTGTTTCCTCTGTGCCCTTCAGGCCGAGGTGCAGCCCCAGTGCGGAAGAGCCGTGGGATTTTCCTCGGGCACCGAAAACCCGCACGGAGTGAAGGCCGTCACCAGGGGGCAGCGCTGTGCCATCGCCCTGTGGTTCACTTTGGACGCCAGACACAGCGAGCGGGTGAGGGCAGCTGGTGCCGCTATGCCCTGGAAGGGCCCTTGTTCTCTTCCGCCTCTCCCAGTCCCCTTGCCGGCGGCTTAGACGTGGAAGGTGCACTGTGCCATCCTGCTCACTGCCTCATCCTCCCTGGCCCTCTTCCCTGCTTGTACGGGGCTCCAGGGCGGGGGACGATGGGGGCTGGCCCCGGTTCTCGGTTCCTCTTTGCGCACCACCTCAGCCGGCTTTGCCCGGAGAGCAGGACCTGTTGGGAAGGAGGTAGCGCCTGCGCGGTGGGGAGTGCCTGGCCCAGAGGCCTCCCTGAGCAGCAGGTTTTTGTCCTTGCAGGACAGGGTCCAGGCCGACGACCTGGTGAAGATGCTCTTCAGCCCAGAGGAGATGGACCTCCCCCAGGAGCAGCCCCAGGAAGCGCAGCAGGGGCCCCCCCAGGCTGCAGAGGAACCTGTCTCCAGCAGTGAGCCAGGGCCCAAGGACGAGCTCTGACCATGCCCAGCTCCCCGTGGACTGGGGATGAGACCCGCCGTGGGAAACTGGCCTGCGGCCTGGACCGGCTGGCCACCGGGGCCACAGAGCAGTGGGCACTTACATCTGCTGCCCAGCGAGAGGACCCTGCTCACAGCCGCCCGCACGGTGCTACTGCTCCTGGAGTGGACATGGCAGGACGGCCTGCTACCCCGGACGTGGCTGAGGCTCAGGACGCGGGCTCAGAGCCACCACGGGTGCCTGCTCAGGCAGCTGCGTGGCAGTGATACAGTATTTAAGTGTCTGTGTAGACAGCCAAAGAATAAATGATCCGTGTTTTTTTTACCCAGTAGTTTGTTCAGAGAATAGAAACATGCCCACCTGCCCGAGAGGTCGCCCTGGGTGAGATAGCTCTGGGCAGGCACAGGCCCAGTTCCCTGCTTAGCCACTTCCTGTGCAGCTCAGGCCAGCACTTAACCTTGGGGACCTCGGAGTTGTCAGCCTCGGTCCCCACTCTGCCCAGCGGGGGCAATTGTACGGCCCGGATGCAGTGCCAGGTACGGCAGCACTCGGTGAGCTGGAATGTGCCGGACGAGTGGAGTGGAGGGATTACCGCTAATCCCGCCCTGCGAGGAGCAGCGGTCAGCGGTCAGCGGTGCCGGGGCACGCCGGCCCCCTGTGGTCCTGCTGGGCTGCCGGCCTCAGCCCCGAACTGCAGGGCCTCGGTGCAGGACACGCACACCCCCGGAGACAGAGGAGAGGAGCTGGAGACTCAGCCCCTCCGGCCCGGCCCAGCCCCCTCCTGCGCTGGAGATGCCGCGGGGCAGTGAGTTTGGGAGCCCGCACTTGGTGCTCAGTGATTCACTCAGCCAGTGAACAGCCCAGAGCCAGTCAACAGCAACCTGGGCTTACAGTCCTGGGAACATGGTAGCAAACCACACAAGTCCCTGCCCTCTGCTTACCTTTCAGTAGGCAGGCAGGGAAGGGGTGTGTGTGTGTGTGTGTGTCTGTGTGTGTGTGGTCCTTTGAGACAGTGAAGAGAGCACTCGGGCCCTGAGGAGGGAGGAGCAGCCAGGAGCTCCGTGGTGGCACAGAGTGGGCCGGAAGGAGGGCAGCATGAAGTCGGGATCTCGGGGCCTTGTGGGCCTTCGTAACCACAGGGGTTTGACTCAGTGAGACCTGAGCCCTCGGAGGGTTTTGAGCAGGGGAGTGACGACGGCATGGACTTACTTTAAAAGTAAGGTGACCAGACGTCCGTCCTGCTTTTGGCGGGACAGTCCCGATTTTTAACAATTTGTCCCGTGTCCCACGGCGTCTTAAAAATGCCGCGGGACAAATTGTTAAAAATCGGGACTGTCCCGCCAAAAGCAGGACGGACGTCTGGTCACCTTATTTAAAAGGCCTCAGGGATAATGTGTGTGGAGGCTGTGGGGGAGGAGGGAGATAGGAGAGCAGGCCCCGGAGGAGGGGAAGCTGGTGTGGATGGGGTGAAGCAGTGAAAAGGCTCAGGTTCTGGATCTCGCCTAGAGCCAGCAGGAGTAGCTGGTGGACTGCACGGCTGAGGAAAGCAGCACTGAGAGGGAATCCAGCCTAAGGCTGCAGGAGGGAGGGGGATGTGGAAGCCAGGGTTTGGTTCTGCACACATGGTGCTGAAGTTTGAGGGGCCCGTTAGGGATCCCAGTGGAAATACCAAATAGAGAATTGGCTGTATGTGAGTCGAGTTCAAGGGCAGCAGGAGGCTGAGGGACGGAGACATCATCAGGGTCTGGATGGTATCCAAAGCCAGGACCTGAAGTCAGTGTAGAGAGAGAGAGAAGGTTGAGCCTGGCTGGAGGCGGGGCCTTCAGACACTGCAGCCAACAGAGACAGAGCAGACCTGAGGGACAGCCAATGAGAGAGGTTCAGGAGGAGGGAACTGCTGTCAGGTACTGCTGAGAACCCACTTTGATCTGGCGACATGGAGATCAGGGGCAGGTGATGTACTGGGGAGGTAGTGTGGAGAAAAACGGGCTGGAGTGCCTTCAAGTGAGAAGGGAATGTGGGTGTGGAGAGCTCTTCTCAGTCTGGCTCTCCTCAGGGCCAGAGATGAGCTGGAGGGACGTGAAGAGAAGGAATGGTTGTGCTGTTAGCTGGGAGACAAGCACCGGTGTGAGTCTGCTCCTGTAGGGATGGTCTCTGTTCCTGGAGTCCCGGGACCTGTGGAGTGAGTTGCTCGCCCTGTGGAGAGGGGGCCACATCAGTGGGAGGAGCATGAGCTTCACCACGTGCTGAGTGGCCAAGACTCCCTCCGCCATTGGAGCTGCGTGATCTAGTGCAGTCCTGACCTCCCAGGATGTTCAAGAGTGTTTGTGCGAATCCCAGCTGGTGCGGCTCAGTGGTTGAGCATTGACTCATGAACCAGAAGGTCACGGTTCAATTCCCAGGTCAGGGCACATGCCTGGGTTGCGGGCTTGATCGCAAGCATGGGACGTGCAGGAGGCAGCCAATCAATGATTGTCTCTCATCACTGATGTTTCTATCTCTCACTCCCTTTCCCTTCCTCTCTGAAAGCAATAAAAATACATATTTTAAAAAAGAATGTTCACAAGGGCCGAAACCGGTTTGGCTCAGTGGTAGAGCATCGATCTGCGGACTGAAAGGTCCCAGGTTCGATTCTGGTCAAGGGCATGTACCTTGGTTGCGGGCACATCCCCAGTAGGGGGGGCGTGCAAGAGGCAGCCGATCGATGATTCTCTCTCATTGATGTTTCTAACTCTCTATCCCTCTCTCTTCCTCTCTGTAAAAAAAATAAATAAAATATATTGGAAAAAAAAAAAAAAAAAAAGAATGTTCACAAGGGCTCATAAGGCAGTTGGCACAATACTTAGCACATAGTAAATCCCCAATGTTACAGAAAACTACACCTGCCTGATTCTGGTCTTCCAGCAGCTTCTACATCAAGGCAGGTAACCTTTACCATTTCAACGGATGCTAACCACATGGAGACAGCAGGCTCAGTAAGTCGCGAAAGGCCAAGTGACAGCAGGACTCCAGGCAAGATGCGGCTGCCATTGCTTCATCCGTGTTGGTGACGCACACGCAGAGGCATGAGGGCCATGCGGGAGTTTGCTCCAGATGAAGAGCAAGCACTAGAGGGGGTGGAGGCAGCCCAGCACACATGGAGGATGTGGGCTCAGACGGTGGTCTCCGGCAGTTGGCAGAGCTCTCGGCACAGGCATTGCGAGCCTGTGCTCACGGTTGTGAGTTGGTCAGGCGTGGGGCACAGCAGAGAGCTGGTAATAGGGCCATGAGGTCCGCCCCATCCTCAGTCCTCAGTCCCCGGAAGGAGGCAAATAACACACCAAGATCTGTGAGCAGAAATATGCAGGGCATTCCGGGATCCGGGGTCAGGGCGCCTGGCCTGGCTGAGCAGGCAGGATGGCTGTGGTGGAGGGAGGGGGTAAGGGGCTGAGGGTGGGGGAAGGGGGTGCGGCATTGCTGCTGCACCACTTTCTAGCTGTGGGGCCTGGGGCAAGTCCTCTCCATTCCAAGCCTGTGGCTCAGCAGGGAAGTCTGACCTGGTTGGGGGCAGTAAGACCAGCTCCAGTGGCTCAGGTGGTGGCTGCAGAGAATGTGCTGGATGGCACCCAACTGAGTCAGACCCTCCTGACTGTCGGGGAGAGACCCGGGGAAGGGCGCCCGCGTTCCACTGGGAGGGAAGCAAAAACATGTCATCCTCAAGCCAGCCGGTCACCATCAGCACAGAGCTACTCGGCGCCCATTCTGCCGGGCTCTGCCGGGCTCTGCCGGGCTCTGCCGGGCTCTGCCAGGCAGTCGTGGCAGTGGGTCTTCGGCCACAGTCAGTCCACCCACAGCCGGGACGAGGGCACGAAGGGAGTCTTTGGGAACACAGCTCTCATTGGCCACATTTTCCAGGAACATTGTGTTTTCCAAAAGCACTCCTCACCCACTGTTTGATCTCTGTAAATACCGCCATGAGCCAGACGGGGTAAGGGCTGTTAGCGCTGCTTTTCCGTGGAGGAACCCGGCCCGGAGAAGCTAAGGGACTTCCTCTGTCACGCAGCTTTCAGGGGCAGAGGCAAAGCTGGGCCCTAAGCCTCTTGTAATGTATGTGAAAACACTTGTTAAACAGTGAGGTGCGACGCCCCAGGGCCGTTCCCAGTTAGCTCTTCACGTAGGCTGGTGCTCTCCGGCATGCCTGGGAGTCACTGGGCTGGGGTGCCAGGCCCCGGCAGGGGAGGGGACCGAGTGGAGAGGCTCCGCCAGGTAGGGAACTCCACTCCAGGAGCCGGACCTGAGCCCTGAAAGGCCCTGGGACATTGGTGAGGGAAGGCCATGAGGGACATTTGGATAGGACAGACTCAAGACCTCAAAGAACAAAGAGAAGAGATGGACAGAGGGCTTTGGGGAGATGGGGGGGTGGAGGGTAAGCGTCATTCTGGACCATAGATGTCTCTGGTCCCAGGCCTCAGAGACCTCTGTCCGGGAGACAGCCACGCACGTGGCCTCTTTGGCTCTCAGCTCCCTCCCTCAGCAGCGAGCGGGATGGCAGCCGTGGTCCTGAGGGCCTGTGTGGCTCTGACCCTCGGTTTCTGTGAGATCTGGATACAGACCGGCGCCAGGCGCTCGGTGGGTGCCAGGCGTGCCCCTGGGCTCCAGCACTGTCCTCACCCCCCTGGCTGTGCTGCCTCGGCATTGTCCGGGGGGGAAGAGGAGTCTGAACTCAGCACCGACTTCTCTACCACTGCTCCTGCCCGGGGTGGGGAAGCTTTTTTCCCCACCCAGGCCATTTGGGTATGTGTACCGTCATTCACAGGCCATACGAAATTGTCCACTTGAAAATGAGCCTGCTGGCCGAAACCAGTTTGGCTCAGTGGTGGAGGGTCAGTCTGCGGACTGAAGGGTCCCAGGTTCGATCCCGGTCAAGGGCATGCATGTACATTGGTTGCGGGCACATCCCCAGTGGAGGGTGTGCAAGAGGCAGCTGGTCGATGTTTCTCATCGGCGTTTCTAGCTCTCTATCTCTCTCTCCCTTCCTCTCTGTAAAAAATCAATAAAATATATTTTTTTTTAAAAAAAGAAAGAAAATGAGCCTGCTGTATTTGGTCAAACATCTAATTAACTCACCCCTAATGTCCAGGCAGGACCGGACCAAGTGAGTTCACTGGCTTTCTATGGCCCTCGGGCCAGTTGTTCCCCACCCCTGGCTTAGACCTTCTGCTTGCTTTCCAGGACCCCAGGCCTTCGCAAACACGCAGATCCAGGTGGCTCTGGTCTTCCCGGCAGGGAGGGCCACAGCGGGGGGCCACAGTGTTCCAAACCGCAGGCCAAACAGCACCCACCCCTGACCCTTCAGAGGGCTGGCTGTTCCCCCAGCTCCCAAGGACCGGGGTCCAGGCCATACCAGGGGCCCACGCCTTGGGTGGACACACAGGGCAGCCATTGTCTGTGCAGGGCCTGGCACCCTCTCGTTTGCATAGCCACGTGAAGAATGCAAGGGTACAGGCTGGGGACGGGTCCCTGTGGAGGGGGGCCGGGGCTTTGGGGGAGGAAGCTGGGGTGGTCAACAGCAGGACCCTGCTTTCACCCAGCTCCGTCCAGCCGAAGCAGGTGGCTCTGGCGAGGAAGGGGGCGGCTGGGGGAGGGAGCTGGCAGGAGTGGGGGCAGGGCTGTGACATTCCCCCTGTACCCACAGCTGAACTCAACTGAACTGAACGTGAGGGGATTGCTAATGAGGTCCAGGAGAGTTAAATATTCTCTTGCTCCAGAGGGCGGAGCTGGGGTGGGAGAGAGGGGGGAAGGTGGGCGGGAAGAGGGGGAAGCCTGAACCCCAGGAATGTGCAGAGGCTGCGGCTCCCTCCCCACCAGGCCTCTCTGGAGCTGGGGGCCAGGACACAGCGCCTCAGGCCCCAGCAGGAGCCGCTAAGCCAGCCAGAAGGGGATTAACCGGGAGGGGAGGAGAGGGGAGAACAGGCTGCCTTCCTTCAGGCTGACGCCAGAAGCCAGTGCTATCTCCCACCTCCCTGCCAGGCCCCTCCTGACCAGCAGCCAGGTCTGGCCCAGCCTTGCTGGGTCCCATACTGCCTGCTCAGATTGTAAACAGACTCCACAGTGCATATTCCCTGCTCTGGCCTCCCTGGTTTTATGTATGTGGCACCCAGGTGCCCAGGACACCCTCTCCAGCACCCCTTCCCCAGCCCCGTCCTTCCAAATCCTCAGAGTCCTCTCCAAAGGGTTCTCCCTGGTGTCTTCCTCCAGTCTCGCCGGCTGCACATTGGAATTCCATTTCTTTTTTTTCTTTTAATATATTTTATTAATTTTTTTTTTACAGAGAAAGAGAGAGGGATAGAGAATTAGAAACATCAATGAGAGAAAATCATGGATCATCTGCCTCCTGCACACTCCCCACTGGGGATGTGCCCGCAACCAATGTACATGCCCTTGACCGGAATCGAACCCAGGACCTTTCCGTCCGCAGGCCCACGCTCTCTATCCACTGAGCCAAACCGGTTTCGGTGGAATTCCATTTCTTTTCTGTCCCACAGGCAGAGAGCGCAGAAGCTCCTGGGTCGGTGCGGCCACCCAGGAGCAAAGTCATTCCCCTCGGGGCTGGGGCACTGGCATCGGGTTCCTAAAGGGGTTTTCCTGGCAGAAAGGCCCTGAGGACACCAGGGTCACTCCCCCAGCCCCTCCCGCCTCGGTCCCTGGGGGTGGGGCAGAGCGCCCACCTGCTCCACAGCCACCCCCACCCCCAGGGGGCCGGGCAGGAGCCCTGCTGGGACCTGCCCCGGCTCAGCCGGCTGCTGTGGGCGGGCCCCTGGCCATGCCAGCGCCAGGCCTCCCCCTGCATTCTAGAGCCCCAGCCGCTGCCTCTGCTGCTGCCGTGGCCCGGCTGCCACCTCTCCTCGGCCTTTACCACTGCCGCCCCTCACCCCGTCCGGCGCCTTGGCTCCCCCGGCCATGAGCCCGGCTCCCCCGGGGACCCTGGCCCAGCCCTGAGCTCCGCGACCCCAGCCCCCTCCCCTGGGCCATGGCCAACTCGGGCCTGCAGCTCCTGGGCTACTTCCTGGCCCTGGGCGGCTGGGTGGGCATCATCGCCAGCACGGCCCTCCCGCAGTGGAAGCAGTCCTCCTACGCGGGCGACGCCATCATCACCGCGGTGGGCCTCTACGAGGGGCTCTGGATGTCCTGCGCCTCCCAGAGCACCGGGCAGGTGCAGTGCAAGCTCTACGACTCGCTGCTCGCCCTGGAAGGTAGGCCTCCCGCCAGCCAGCGGGGCCGGGGCTGGAGGTGGGGGGGGAGAGTGGGGAGGGGGAGGGCCCGAGCAAGCTTCCGCACCGTCCGCCATCCGGACTGGGATCCATTCTCCACCCCCTTCCCCCCCCTCCCGTGCACCTGTTGAAAATCGAGGCCAGCTGGGTGCCCACAGGGGCAGGGGCCCAGGTTCTGGCAGCCGGGGATCCAGACCCCAGCTCTGCCGCTGCAGCCTTGAAAGCCCGCTGGCCCTCCCTCTCTGTGTTCCTCATCTTTTTTTATTTTTAAATTCCTTTATTGATTAAGGTATCACATATTTGTCCTCAATCCCCCATTCCAATCCCCCACGCTTACCTCTCATGCCCCCACCCCCTATTGTCCTTGACCACTGGTTAGGCTCATTTGTGTGCACATAAGTCCTTTGGTTGATCTCTCCCTTTTTTTAAAAAAATATATAGATATATATATTATTGATTTTGTACAGAGAGGAAGAGAGAGAGATAGAGAGTTAGAAACATCGATGAGAGAGTCATCCATCAGCTGCCTCTTGCACACCCCCTACTGGGGATATGCCCACAACCAAGGTACATGCCTTTGACTGAAATCAAACCCGGGTCCCTTTAGTCCCCAAGCCGATGCTCTATCCATTGAACCAAACTGGTCTCGGCTGATCTCTCGTTTTTATCCCCACCCTCCCTTTGGGGTCCAACAGTCTGACCCATGGCTCCTTATCTCTGGGTCTGTTCCTGTTCATCAGTCTATGTTGTTTATGTTCATACGTCTTCATGTGTAAAGGGGGGACCATAGCAGAGACTGATGGGAGGGTTCATGATGGGAGAGACATGATGGGAGGGGAACCATAGCCAGAGACTGATGAGTGCCTGGCAAGACCATCCCTCCCCCTCTCCCCATGCTCGGTAGGCAGACAGCATGCGCACTCACATGCTGGCCCCACCAGCTAGGAGAGCATCCTCATGCACACACACACAAACGCACAAGTTGCATGCATACATGCATGTGCTCCGGCCCTCTAATTGTTCTGCTTCCTCCCGGGGTTTGGAATTGAGCCTTGAAAAGCTGGCTCATAAGCAGGCACCCTGCAGCTTTGGCCCTGGCTTGGGGCCCACAGGCCAGAGCCCAGCGACCAGCCATCTATCTGCCCCCGGCCCAGAACTGGCCGGGCAGCAGGCATACGGCTGCAGGGGTGACTCAGAGGGCAGAGGGGAAGGTGGCCAATGGGGCTGGCATCGCTGCCTACGGGCCACCTGGGCCGAGCTGGCCTCCGCTGCCCTCCGCTCCTCCTTTCGCCGAACCTGAGAGGCCTGGGGCAGGCCCCAGAGGGAGTCCCAGCCGGAGAGGGCTGCTGAGAGGGCTGCCTGGTCCCCCCAGAGGAGCCTGAAAGCAAGAGGGTTATACAGGGAAGCTCCACCCTGTCTACTACCCTCACTCCTGCCCGTGGCAGTCAGTCCCAGAGCAGCCCCTCCAGCCCCTCCCATCCGGGCTCCCCATCCACCCGCTCCCCTGGTCCCCTCCCCCCCCCATCGGCTCAGCCCCTCCTGCCCCCAGGTCACATCCAGTCCGCAAGAGCCCTGATGGTGGTGGCTGTGCTCCTGGGCTTCGTGGCCATGATCCTCAGTGTCGTCGGCATGAAGTGCACCCGGGTCGGCGACAGCAACCCCATCGCCAAGGGCCGCATTGCTGTCTCTGGGGGGGCCCTCTTCCTGTTGGCAGGTGAGTGCCCCTGGCTCCTTCTCCACCCCGTGGCCAGCAGGGGGCAGACCTGAGCACCTGCTCCTTTGTCCTCAGGCCTCTGCACCTTGACTGCAGTCTCGTGGTATGCCACCCTGGTGACCCAGGAGTTCTTCAACCCCAGCACCCCTGTCAATGCCAGGTGAGTGCCAAGACATGGCTTGGGCCAGGGGTCAGGCCAGGGGTCAGGCTGGGCCTCCCTCCCCGCATCCTGCAGGTGCATCAGGGCACAGGGCTGCCCCAGGTGCTGTCACCGGAAAGCTCTCTGCGGCTGGGCCCTCCAAAGGGCAGGGTGCCTGTGAGGACACCCAGGAGCTAAGTGCCTGGCTCTGGGCTTCAATCCCAGCTCTGCACATGCTGCTGTGTACCGGGCTAGTTCCTTCTTAATCTTTTTTTTAATATATTTTATTGATTACAGAGGGATAGAGAGTTGGAAACATTGATGAGAGAGAATCACCGATCAGCTGCCTCTTGCACACCCCCTACTGGGGATGTGCCCGCAACCCAGGTAGATGCCCTGGACTGGAATCGAACCCGGGACCTTTCAGTCCGCAGACCGACGCTCTATCCACTGAGCCAAACCGGTTTTGGCTCCTTCTTAATCTTCCCGGGCCGGATTACCTCCCTGTGAAAGGGAGCTGGGACCGGAGGACCGAGGTTGAGAGGGTTCGATGCCCTAAGGCACTCAGCACCGTGCCTGGGCCCCAGGGAGCACTCAGCCAGGCCCCGCTGCTGTGATTTCCGCAGGGGGCAGCGTTACTCTGGGCGGGAGGCAGGATGGGTGACGCTGAGACGAGACGGGGCAGATCGCGGAGGGCCTTGCAGCCGTGGGAAGGTTTTGTTCCTCAGGCAGCTGGCGGTCCCTGCAGCTGTGGTGCGGAGGATGGTGAGAGAGGGGTGAGACCAGTAGATGCTATTGCAGAGGTCTGGAGCAGAGGGCATGGGCCAGGGCGCTGGCAGGGAGGAGTCGGTCAGAGATATTTCGAAGGCTGAAGGGTCAGGACGCGGGAGACCAAGGGCGTGGGGGCTGAACGGGGATCTGAAGAACCCGGCCCCCTGCGGCTCCTCCCTCCCCTCTCAGCTCTGCCAGGAGCAGAGGATGGGACAACCTCAATCCCAGACACCCCACAGGCCGTGAGCAGGTAGGGAGAGAAGGGGGTGGGAGGGGAGGAGTGGCGGGAGGTGGAGGGAGGATGAGAGAAGATGCCTGGGCTGAAGCAGCTGGGAGGGAGTGCTCCCTGGAGGAGGCAGAGGTGTGGAGCGGGAAGGAAAATGAGACCTCGGTGTATGGCTTGAGCAAGCATGGTGCTGAATGGCCACCTAGTGCGAGTCCGTGCCCTTCAGGGGAGCACAGAGGGGCCTGGGAAAGTCCCCGGAGGAGGTAGCTTCCCAGCTGGGTCCTGAAGGCGGAGCACAGGAGGCGCAGGACAGGAGATGCTCCAGGAGGGGGCGCCTCAGGCAAAGGCGCAGACGCAGGTGGACCCAGGGCACTGCCGAGGCTGGTGGGCAGGGCCCAGATGTGGAGAGCCTGGAGTGCCAGGGGGAGGAGCTGCCCTTCTCAGAGGGCAGTGGGGAGCCCTGGCTGGGATTCTAAGGGTCTGACTGTGACCGAGAGAGGCAGCAGGGATGGCCCTGCTCTGCCAACAGGACCTGCAGGCCCTCCCCTCCCCCTGGACTGGCCAGATGAGGGAGGGCCCGGGGCTGCAGGGAGCAGCCTCCCATGGGTCTGGGTCACCCTGCCGAGTGTCACCCTGCTGGGGTGGCCACGGAGGAAGAGTGAGTGCTCATCCCAGCTCATCCAGAGAGGCTGCTCGGGCCCGTGAGGCCCCAGTCCCAGCTCCCAGCACCTGCCCGACCCCAGCCCGGGCCCCTGGTGACGCCGAGCGCCTGGGTCGCAGCCACAACCTGATGGCATCCTCCCTACTCCTTGCAGGTACGAGTTCGGCCCAGCCTTGTTCGTGGGCTGGGCGGCCGCCGGCCTGGCCATGCTGGGCGGTTCCTTCCTTTGCTGCACGTGCCCCGAGCCAGAGAGAGTCAACAGCAGCCCACAGCCCTACCGGCCGGGCCCCTCAACCACAGCCAGAGAGTACGTCTGAGCCGCCAGCCCCCGCCAGCAGCCTGCCCCCGGCACACACAGCCCTCAGCGCTCTGGGCAGGGCCCGTGGGGACAGGGCGTCCCCCGAGCTTGGTCAGGGCTCTGAGCAGCTTGTCCCCAACACAGACACACACACCCTTCGCTCTGAGACCGGGACCCGGACACTCAGAGAGAGGCCACATGGGCACACACAGGGCCAGGGGCAGGCGTGGGCCGGGCCACACAGTCTCCTGGCCCCTGCGTGCTTCCCCACAGTCCAGGTGCCGGCCTTCCGCTGGAGGCTTACCTTCCCACTGAAGGGCCGTGTGAGTGTCTGCACCGCGCTGGGCCCTGCGGGCAGAGCAATAAAGATGGAGCTTGGTGTCCAGCGCCCCGGGGTGGCCAGAGCCCTGGGCTCCTCACAGCCCCCACATGAGGAGGCAGTGCTGGGATGACGAATGTCCCCACATTGTACACGAGGGAGCAGGTTCCTGGAGTCCAAGCCCCTCGGCCCCGCTGCCTCTGCATTCAGGTCTCAGCCCTGCAGCACGCCCAGCACCGCCTGGACACCCACACAGCCTGCATCCTCCTCCCCCCGCCCCAGGGACCGGGCCCCGGGCAGGGCTGCTGTGGGGGCCCAGCTCTGACCCCATTGGCCAGCCCCTGAGCCTAACCCTGATCCCCACAGCCCCTGCCCCTCCTCCGCCCTCTGCTGCTCACCCCACTAACCAGCTGTCCTCTCTTTTGACTTTCAGACCAATTCTTAAACTGTCTGCCTCCTCCAAGGCCCCCCTGGGCGTGTAATGCCCAGGCCCCAGCCCGGCTGTCTCCCTGCCACACCCAGACTGTGTGTTTGGTTCTTTGTGGAAAGAGAAGTGAACACCCAGCCCCAAGCGTGGTGTCATTGGATGTGTCCCGGGCATGGCCGGGTCGGGGCTGGCTCCGAGAGGTCCGAGCTGGTCCCCGGGGTGTGAGGCATAGGATGGGGGGACAGGTCCAGGGTGGGTTACACAGCAGCGGCCGAGGCTGACCAGGACCCCTGCCCAGTCACCTCCGCAGCCCGGCCTTGGCTTGGCCCAGGACCTCCTGATGGGAGGCCCCGCCCTGAGGCCGGGCCCAGCACTGGGCAGCATCCCCCGGTCAGTCCGGGAGCCCTGGGCCTAAAGAGAGACGCAGTCCCACCCGTGCCTAGGTGTGCCCTGGGACAGGGACCCACCCGCTTAGTCAGAGGAGAGCAGAAATGAACCCAGACCCGCTCCTCCCTCCTGCTCAGGCCTCTCCCACCCCGAACGTCCTTCCCGGGCCCCCAGTCTCTCCCTGGCCACCGCCTTCTCCCTCCCACGTGGGGATGGGCTGCCCGAGCCCTCCGCAGCCGGCTTCCTTCCAATTCCCCCACCGCTTTGTGTGGCCACCTCTCCCACCCAGTCACAGACCCCGGGACACAACCCAGCCTTCTCTGAGCTTGGCCTGAGAGATGAATTCTGACAAGATGACTGTCGTGGATGCTGGGGGGTTGGGGGGGGGGTGGGTCATTGGTGTGGGCCCTGGCCGGACAGCTGCTGCACATCCATGCGGAGGCTCGGCAACGGCTATTGCAAGAAGCCCATCCAGCCTCGGGCAAGAGGGGGCGCCAGAGAGGGGTCCGAGTGTGGCTCTAAATGGTTTACAGGACGGCCGCCCCCCCCAGCCATGGAGTCTTCTGGCCTGAGTTCCATCCTGAGCTCAGCTGCTCAGGCCTCTGACACCCAGGCTCTGCCCCCGACATCCCATGTAATCGGCCTGGGGTGACGGGCATCTGAGCTCAGGCAGCTCCCGAGGGACAGCAGCGGTCAGCACCTCTGTGAGGCCTAAAGGTGGGGCCACATTTTTAGCCCTGGGGTGGGGTGGGGGTCTCAGAGGAACAAGGCACCGCCGAGAAGAGGCGAGGAGGACGAAAGGAAGCCCTGTCTCCCTCTGCCTTTCCTGAGACCCCGAGGCCAGGCTGCTCCCCGAGTCTCCCAATAAACAGACCCTTTTGCTGAAACCGCTTGGAGTGTGATTCCTGTCGCGCAGCCACAAGAGCCCTGACTCACCCCAGGTCGGAACCTGGACACTGAGTGTCGCAGTGAAGGCTGCTGTCACTGTGCAGGCTGAGCACCACCGTGGGATGTGGGATGATATGGGATGATGTGGGGCCCAAGGCTCGACCTGGGTCCCAGGCTGGGGATTTGGCGGCCAAGCAGTTGGCCAGGAAACTGTGTGGTCTCTTATGGTTCAGGGTCTACCAGATGCTCAGGCCTGTCACTGAGCAAGGGTCCATGCGCCCCCCACTCCCCCACCCCCCAACCACCACCACCACCGTCCTCACGTACAGAAACGGCACCAGCTCTAGAGAAAAGCAAGGAGACAGGAGGAGCGTGGCCCAGGCCTGTGCTCCTCAGGCCAGGATGCGGGTGGGACTGTGAGGGGGAACAGCTTCTATCCTGGGTCTGATTAAAACAGAATGGGGGCAGGGGAGAACAATGGTAAGATATGTACACATATAATAATTTAATAAAAAAAGAATAAAAAAATAAAACAGCATAGAACCTAGGTGGTGTACCCAAGGTTGAGCTTCTACTATCTTGGGTCTTGTTAAAACAGCATAGAACCAAAAAATAAAAATAAATAAATAAATAAAACAGCATAGAACCAGGCTCTGCAGTGAAAGGACTCGGCAGGAAGAGGTGGGGATAGGCTGCCCCAGCTGCTTCCTGAGGGTCTCAGGGACAGGCGGTGAGAGAGCCCAGCTCCGCGCCCGGGCAGGCTGAGAGCAAGGCAGGAGCACGTTTCCGTGGGAGGACAGAGTCAGGAGAGGTGGAGACAGATCACCACATGCAACCCAGCTAATACACTGATGAACAGTGTGTGTGTGTGTGTGTGTGTGTGTGTGTGTGTGTGTGTTGGGAGCGGGGGTCGGGGGGGTTGTGGTGCCGGCAATGTGAGGATGCCTGGGAGAAGTGAGAAGGTTTCGGAGCTGGAAGAGTTTGGGAAGCTTGATTCCCCAGGACTCTCCTGAAGCCACTTCTTTCAAATGTCTACGTCAAGGTCACTAGGGCTGCCAGCCTGTGGTGGGGTTAACTTCCCCAGCCTTAGGACTGGGATTCCATTTACTGTCCCAACCTCAAGGCTAAAGAATTAGCCAGAGGCAAAGGGTTTGATCCTAAAGCTTCTGCCATTGTTTTTGCAAACACTGCTCCTCCCCCCCCCCCCAACGAAATTGGCCAAAAAATATGGTTTGGGAGGAATATATTTATAGCAAGGGGAGTAAACCCGGGCACTGGAGTCGCTGGCCAAGGAACTCACCTGTTGCCTGCATCCAAAGATCTGGGTGGGGATTGAGGATTAGATGATGTCAAGGAATTACAGTTAGTTCTGTGTTTACTTGTGTCCATTTTTGTGTGATAATGACACTGTGGTTTGTTTGTCTGTTTTAACCCTTTTCTCTTAGAAGTGCACCCTGACATGATATAATGGCTGACTGCTTTAAAATACTCTAGGAGCCAAAACCGGTTTGGCTCAGTGGATAGAGCATCCGTCTGCAGACTGAAGGGTCCCAGGTTCGATTCTGGTCAAGGGCATGTACCTTGGTTGCAGGCACATCCCCAGTGGGGGGTGTGCAGGAGGCAGCTGATCGATGTTCCTCTCTCATCGATGTTTCTAACTCTCTATCCCTCTCCTTTTTTTTTTCTTTTTTTTTTTTTCTGTTTCACTTTATTACTGCTGTGTATGTGCTCTATGTGAGTGACGTAGGTTCTGACATAGGTGGGTTCTGACTCACAGCGAAAAAGCCAAGGATCAGCCTGAGGTGTAAGTTTAAGGTCTTTCCAGGTCTTAGCTGAGGCTGTGTCTTTCCTTGGGCACTGGCAGTGACTTTCTGCACTTGATCTTAGCCAAAAGGCCGAGAAGCGATGGCAGTGACTTTCTGATTTCCCCCATATATGTGGCTGCTTTTGATTGGCCTCTAAACTTTAATATCCGGCTCCCAAAAGGAGAAAAAAGCTAAAATGAGTGGGGTGGAGGGAGGCACCGGGCCTTTATATCCCTTGGGAGTCACTTCAGCTATTATCAGGTATTATTATTTTACTGATTTTCATGTAATCCTCACAAGAACCTTAGGCAGTTGGCACTGTGTGAATGTTCCCAGGCTTATGTAAAATGTTCATTCGGAGCGTCCTCCCTGCATCTGGATTAGCGGTTTGATGGGACTCCTGGGTGGGGCCCATAGACCACACTTAGAGAAAGACTTCCACGGCTGTGCTGACTTGTGTGTGAGCTCCACAGGAGGCTCTAGAAGGTGGGATTTCACTGTGTGCGTTGAGCTCAGGTTTCCTGACTCCAAATCATGTTCCTTCCTGGTGCCTGAAAATGACTTGTGAAAATCAAATTTTATGCACAGGCAAAGTGAGGCATTTTGTTGTACCGTACGCATAAAGCTGTCTTAGCTGGCTTCTTCTCCCTCACCTTATAAACACATCTCCTCATCCTTAAAAAAAAAACAAAAAACCTTCCCCCAAATGTACCTAACTTTAGAGCTACTGCAACTCCCATGTTGCCCAGGGCCATTTCCACCCCAGTAGGCATGGTAACCAGATCCCTTTCCTTCTCAAGTGCTTCCTATTTGGCTAATATGTAAATTAATGTGGCCCCAATCACGCACCTGCCCTTCCACGGCAGCCCTTGCTTCCTTCATCCCACTTCGACAAGTCCCGTGAGCTTTAGCTCTGTACTCTTTATCTTGTTGGCCACATCAGCAGTGAACAAAACGGATAAAATCCCTTAGAGAGCTTAGATTCTATGAGAATAACGTTACTATAGATGAGCAGGTGAGGGTACGCACTACGGAGAAAAGTCACGCAGGGTAAGTAAGGAGGCTGGGAGATCTGGGTGTGGGGAGGGCCTGCCACGTTACACCGACAGACAAGGAAGGTCAGAGCGGTCTGAAGGAGAAAGCCCTTTTGTTATCTGGGGAAACAGTCAAGTGTCAAGGCCTTGCGGTGTGAGCACGAAGGGAAGGCCTGAGGCTGGGGTGGAGGAGGCTGGGGTGGGGGGGAAAGGGGGACTGTATGGGAATGGGACAGGTGGGGGCACATGGTGCACGTGACACTGAAGCCTCCCTGAGGGTCTGAGCAGGGAAGTGACCCAAAGCCTGACATGGTGTTAAGACATCCTGATGCAATGCTGAGAGCTGACTGTGGGAGAGGGGCGGGCGTGGGAAGGGAGGGTTCAGGGAGCTCACCGAGGCGGCTACGCCAATAATCCAGGCGAGCTGATGGAGGCTTGGGTCCCTGTGACTGGAAGCGGTGAGAGGTGCTCAGATCCTGGGGGTTTCAAAGGCAGAACCGACAGGATTTAGAGACTGATGGGACGTGGAATGTGAGAACAAGTGAGATGTCAGGATTGGCTCTGAGGGGCTGGGACCTGCCAGGATGGACCAGCTGTTACCGAAACGGGGAAGGCTGTGGGCTGGCAGCTCCATTCACCTCCAGCTGCTGCGGTCTGGGGCCTAGCTCACCCTCCCTGGAGCTCTTGGCTTTGATGCCAGCTGCACCATTTCTTCTTCCTTCTTTAGAACTCCATGACGTCCAGGATTCTTGATTTAACACATCGTTTTCCAGTCATCACTTTTATGTCCTTGGCCTTATTTCAAAGCCGGGGCCTCCACCCTCTGCTCTTCACAGATGCTCCTGGAATAACGAGACTTCATATATGACCAAAACTTTCACCAGCTGCCTGCTGAGTGTCAAACATTCAGCTTCAACCTGGCTCAGCTCCAAACCAGCTTCCTGCACACTCCGCATGGATGGCCCAGAGGTACCCCAGCTCCATATAGCTAAAACTGAGCACACCCCTTTGCACTCTCTATTCCAGCAGATGGCACTATTTGCATCAACATACCACAATCATGCTGGATTCTTCCCTCGTCCTAACCCCTACATCTATCTAGCTAGTCACAAAGATCTGTCAACCCCATTTCTGAAAACACCTTAAATTGAACCTCCTTTTCCTTCTGGCATGTCTATGGTCCAGGTCTCATTACTTACATGGACTTCTGCAACAATGCCTAAGTTGGTCATTTCTTTTCTTTTTTAAAAAAATATATTTTATTGATTTTGTACAGGGAGAAAGGGAGAGAAATAGAGCTAGAAACATCGATGAGAGAGAGTCATTGATCAGCTGCCTCTTGCACAACCCCCACTGGGGATATGCCCACAACCAAGGTACATGCCCTTGACCGGAATCGAACCCCGGACTTTTCGGTCTGCAGGCGGACGCTCTATCCACTGAGCCAAACTGGTTTCGGCTAAGTTGGTCATTTCTGATTAAACTTTTTTCTTTGCCCAGAGTAATACTTTTGAGGTAAAAAAGCATTCTACTTAAAAACAATCCAGATTCCCTATCACCTGCTAGCTGCCCTAAGCCTGTAAAGTGCTAAAACCTCACTGATATAGGTATGAATCTACTCACTTCTGAACGGTTTATAGCCCTATAAGCAGGCAGCCAGATTAAAGGAATGTAAACTGGCCCTCTCCCTGGGGCACCATTCTGAGCAGGGAGAGGCACATTTGCTAAAACCGCTCCTTCCCAGCCACCAGCCAGCCTCACCAGTATCAGACTAGTCTTTCCTCCAGCAGAACCACAGGACTAAGCCTGTCCTGTGCTATACTCCTATTTGCCTGTCTCTACCAGATATTAAAGCTTCACTCTGTGTCAGCTGTCACTTTAATTCCCATGCTCTCCTTCTACGATTCTGATCCAATATTGCTCCCTTCCCAAACCTTCCACCGTGCCCTCTGAAAGCCAGCCACCAGTCTATTCTGAATATTCCTTCACCTTCTTATTCTACCTCTAAACCAGACTCACCCCTAGGACACCACTTCCCTCGAAGCCCGTTCAGTGACGTCTTTTTCTTCTTTTAACCCAAGTACCATGATGCCTGGTGGTGAGCTAAGTCTCCTGTCACACCTCATAAGGCCTCAACGTCAACTTCTTTGAAGCCTACACCCTCAGATTATGTCCCATATCGAGCAGCATTCTTTGAAGATTTTCATTCCGGGGTCACTGTCACGGCTTCTCTGTGGTACTACTTCTACCAACACTTGTGGCCATCTCATTGCCCAGAGGATTCTTTGAACACCACTGTCTATTTCTGACCTTTCCACTTCCAGCAATGACTCTTCATCTTCCACTCATATGACCATAACCTACATGTCATCACCAGTAACTGCACCACATCTCAAGGTTAAGCATGCCAGTCTAGGACCACTACCTCCAACTCCTTAAAACAGTACTCCTACGCCATTGAGTCAATTTGGAACACTTGCCAAGTCCTGGACCAATTCCAGTCACCAGAGAATGCTATGCTTTTATTGGCTTTGGCTAATCAGACCCATCCCTGGACCAGGGATGCTGGGAACATTACTGTCAACTATAGCCTTACATCCACTTTCAGTAGTTTTGCCCTTTTCTTCCTCTGTTGAAGTTAGGTGGCAAAGCCCTGACTAAAACCAAGCCCCCACCTGCCAGAAGTTTTTTCCCTAGTATATTTGCTTTCCCATTCCTTAAGACTACCCTTTCAGTCATGCTCTACATAATGTTTCGTCGACAGCAGACCGCATACACCATGATGGTCCCATAAGATAATGGAGCTGAATTTTGTCTAAGAAATGGAAGGGTGTGTGGCTCAAGATCTCTGTGGGTCACTATGTGTGTGCTTGGCAATAGATTCCATTTCTCACCACCTCAATTTTGAGAGCACAGATTACATCCCAGTGACCTGCTCAGCAGAGGAGCCCGTCCCCTCAGCTTTCCCAGATCCACGTTGGTGTCTTCAGAGGTCACTGCTGTATATTCCTGGAGGACCTCAGATCCTGCACAAGGACACAGGTCCACAGGTGCTACCTCACGTACTACGTACCACTGCCACTTCAGTAAGCGCTTTCTGCAGGAGTGTGGAGCCAGCCTGTCCCACCCTGTACTTGAGGCCTGATGCACGAAATTCATGCAAGGTCTTCCTTCCCCTGGCTTCCAGCACCAGCTTCCCTCTGGCACCCGGAACCTGGGCTTCCCTCGCAGCCTCAGCTTCGTCTAGAAAGTGGTCTGGTCCAGTAGCATATTACCAGGTACACTTTTATTACATAGGGTAAAGTTTAAGTTTTATTTCTTCCATCAATTCAATGCCAGAGAGCCCTTTGAACCAGATGGGGTAAGGAAGCAAAACCCAAAATTTCCAAAGTTAAAATCTAGAGGACCAGCTCTAGATTGCGTGTTAAACACCATCTCCACGTTTTCTAGGCATACCAAAATTCCTTTATCTGACTTTTGCTCCAACATGCAATAGCCAAGCCACATTGCTACAATCCCCTAGATCCCCTTCCCTCTCCCATCTTAACGATTCCTCCTGACCCTCAGGCTAAGTTTTACTCCCTCCCTTAGTCACTCTCATGGTGATCTACATCTTGCCCAGGCCATTTGGTTTTCTCTTTGTATTTCCAACCAGTCCAAGGTACTGTTCATGGAGCAGCATTGACATTCTACACGACCCTATAGAAAGCAAGCAGGGAGGGGAGAGGGTTTGTGGTTCAGTGTTTATGAAGTCTACAGTAGTATAGTGTCCTAGGCCTTCATTCATTCACCATTCTGACACCCTGAGCAACTTCCACTCCTGCAATCTCCATTCACAGGAAATGCCCTATACAGGTGCACCATTTTTAATCTTTTATGCCATATTTCTACTGTACCTTTTCGTACCATTGCCTATGCTTGGCCTACAGCATTCTTGGTCTACAGTAGTAGGCAAACTACCTAAGTCTGAGTCAGATGCTCACAGGTTACCTAACAATGCACTTCTTCAAACACATGTATAGTTAGCAACACATTCCTGTACATCTTTTCTAAGAACCATCACAAAGGTTCTTTTTAACTTACCAAACTTGTGCTCGCTTTGGCAGCACATATACTAAAATTGGAATGAACTTACCAAACTGTTTGAATCAATAGGTGAATTGCTCTACTTGGTGTCTGTTGGTTGGGCACCGTCTTGTGCAGCAAAAGGTTGCGGGCTTAATCTCTGGGGGGTGTGCAAGCGGCAGCCAATAGGTGTTTTTCTCCCTTTCTAAAAATCAATACAAAATCTTTAAAAAGCTGACTAGCCAAAACTGGTTTGGCTCAGCGGTAGAGCGTTGGTCTGCAGACTGAAAGGTCCCAGGTTCAATTCTGGTCAGGGGCATGTACATTGGTTGTGGGCACATCCCCGGTAGGGAGTGTGAAAGAGGCAGCTGGTCAATGTTTCTCTCTCATCGACGTTTCTAGCTCTCTCTGTAAAAAAACCAATAAAATTAAAAAAAAAGAAAAAAAAAGCTCCTGACTAGTTTGGCTCAGTGGATGGAGCATCGGCCTGAAAGGTCCAGGGTTCAATTTCGGTCAATGGCATGTACCTTGGTTTTGGGCACATTCCTGGTAGGAGCTGTGTGGGAGGCAGCGGATACCCCGTTTCCCCGAAAATAAGACAGTGTCTTATATTAATTTTTTCTCCCTAAGTTGCACTAGGTCTTATTTTCGGAGGATGTCTTATTTTCAGGGAAACACGGGTAGATGTTTCTAGCTCTCTATCCCTCCCCCTTCCTCTGTAAAAAAAAATCAATATAAAAAGATGATTTGACATCAAGTCTCAACCTCCATTAACATATTCAATACTTTTGCTTCCTCGCAGATTCTGAAAATATTATAGTCCTAAATACATTTCCATGATATTGCCATGTATCTTTACAACCCTATATAATAAAAGGCTAATACACAAACAGAACAGTGGAACCACCTAACCACCTGTTGCTATGATGTTCACTGACCACCAGGAGGCATGTGCAGAACATGGCAAGTATCAACTGTGGCAGCATGGAGCAAGTGAATGGGGGAAGAGGGAGGTGCGACAAACCAAGGCAGGGCAGCAGTCGCCGTCACTGGGGAGAGCATCTGGTAGTTAATGAAAATTCTTTGCTCCCCGGTGCTACTGTTCAGCCCTGGCACTCAGTCAGCACTAGCCCCAATCATTCTGTGCTGTCAACAGGTGCAAGCAGGGTCAGCACATCAGCGTGCGAGAGTGGGCTGCTGGCACAGGGGACTGGGGGCAGTGGCAGGAGGGGCAGAGAATGGGCCATGACCCGGCCCTTTGCCTACCGCAGCCTCACACCCCAGTTCCTCCTTTCAAGGTGCACAAATTCTTGCACCGAGCCCCTAATCTGTTATAAAAAGCCAGTGGTCCTAACCCGTAATTCCCAAACAATCCGTCACCAGGAGGTGCATTGATGGGTCCTGTGGTGGTGGGAGGATTCTGGTCGTGCGGGATTTCACTTGCTGGGCCTCGTCACTCAAAATAGATTATATATTTTATGGAAATTTCCCAGAGCATAATCTATTTTCAGGCAGGTTTAAGTTAAGGTTCCTACTAAGGACTATAAACCAAAATAAAACATGACAAGACAGTTACACAAAGACAATTATTTAAGACCTTTATTAACAGGTGCTTGCAGTTTGTTGACTTTTTTGAAAAAATCAAGCTGTAAACTTTTATTACAAATTAAAAATGAGGTTCTTAAAAATCTCAACTTGACCAGATATGAAACAATTTAAAAACCTTTAAAGGTGTATTGAGAAAAACCAGGCTTTTTTTTTTCTTCTTAAAAAACACGTTTGTCATTACCAAAAAGAGACGTCTTTAGATAAAAATAATAAAAACCCCATGCTGCATAGATAATGCAGATAGTTCTAGTTATCTGGTCAGCGGGCAAAAAGCAAGCACTTAAGGTCTTCAGCTCCAATCTTTTGTTCATTTCTTATTGCTGGAATTTCGTATTTCTTCTTGTTGGATGACTAAACTGTAAAAGAAAAAAGAAAAAAATGAAGAGATTATCTTGACAATTCACTGCAATGTGATTTCAATATACCAAATGCTCCAAGTCACATCAACTAAGTAGGGATGTGAACAGGAGCAATCCATACAAATCAAACTGGTTTAGTCTAGGACAGTGATTAACAATAGGGGTGGACACTGCTGCGACATGGTTACTTGCAGGTTTCTGGATGATCTTTGCCATCCAAAAAATAGCACAGAGGGACAAAACCAAAAAGCATCACTGGCTAAACACGCTAATTCCAGCTAGGCCGCTATAGCTCAGGGAGATGAACATCATCCCGCACACCAAGGGGGCATGCAGGAGGCAGCAGATCAGTGTTTCTGGCTCACCACTAATGGTTCTACCATTCTCCATATCTCCCTTCCTCTCTTTCAAATCAATAAAAACATATTTTTAAAAAAGTTAATTCCAGAGCCAAGAAGCCTCCTGATATCAAGTAAAAAAGAATACCATACTTTTGAAATTGATTAATATGTCAAGGTTACCACTTTCTCCAAAGAGACTATATTGGCCATCATTATCTAGGTTATTAATTTTAGTAGGTACCCATTTTTTTTTTGGGTGAAAATGCAGAATACAAGGTAATTAACATACTTCTTAGGCAAGGTTTTCAAAACTTTCTCAATTGGTGAAATCACAGAATACATTCAGAAAAGTTTGAAAAAGGTTTTTCTCTTGCATAAATGAACTCATGACTGCTCAGAGACCAGAAGAGGTCATTTAGGGTAAATTACCCGGATGATGGTAAAGATGGTAAGCCGGCACTTTTTACTCAGCCCCGCCCTGCTCAGCCTCGGGAGCGGACGAATTCTCAGCTGGTGGATCGGCTGCTTTTGTCTCTTTGCCATCTTGTGGTTTAGGGTTCTCTGGGCGTCTGCGTCGGTAATTGAAGTTGCGGCGGTACCGACGTTGAGGTGGCTGCTGACCTTGGGTCTCATCTCCTTGATTTTCCTTATCTTCTTCGTTGCCGTCCTCTCTAGGCTGTCTTTGGCGAGGAGGGCCTCTGGAATGAACATTGTGCAAGCGTGCAAGGATGAAACCTTATTTCTTTAACCACCACTAGTGTTAACACCATTATCTGGTTCTTTCTGTTTATCAAGTGGTCTGTAAGCAATTTAGCAAAAACAAAGGAGCAAATTTGTATTTCCCAAACTGAAGGATGACTTGGTACAAGATCTTGGAAATGTAAATTGGAAAATGAGTCTTTAAAACTAGATTTTGGACAAGCAAACTTTTACCAATAGCATAATCTATTACACATTAACCATGAAATAACTAACACTTGATGTCATTTTATAACATTTAAAATAGGCTTTATAGTAACCAAGTTTGGGAACAAGTGCTGTTAATCTTTGTAGATGAACACTGGCTTAAAATGCAGGAAATCAAATTTAAAGAAAAGATGCCCTCCTCATGTAAATGAAAGCATAGTCCCCGGGGAAACGAATGAGATACCACTTTATACTCACTAGGATGGTCATAGTCAAAAGGCAGAAAAATAATCAGGGTTGGTGAGGAAGTGGAAAAATTAAGTTAAACCAAAGTGTCTATCAACTGATCAATGAACAAAATGTGATATCTACAGAATAGAATGTAATTTGGCCATAAAAAGGAATGCTATGACATGGATGAACCTTAAAAATAGGATAAGTGAAAGCCAAATTAAAAAAACAAAAGCCACATTATATAATTCCATTTATATGAAATGTCCAAAATAGACAAATCCAGAGACAGAAAGTAGATTAGTGTGGGCCAGGGGTTAGGGTAGAGGGGAACTGAAGAATGCTTTATTAGAAGGTGATGAAAAATGCCTGGAATTTAGATACTGGTAATGGCTGCATAACTTGGTGAATATGTTAAAAAAAACAAAAAACAACCCCCCCCCCCCCAAAACCCCCAACAACAACACTGAGACATTTAAATCCACAAAGTTCAAGTGTTACATTGCAGCAATTATCCCCAATGGCTTAAAATTAAAAATATCAGCACCAGCCGAAATCGGTTTGGCTCAGTGGATGAAGCGTTGGCCTGTGGACTGAAAGGTGCCGGGTTCAATTCCGGTCAAGGGCATGTACATTGGTTGTGGGCGCATCCCTGGTGGGGGGTGTACAAGAGGCAGCTGGTCGATGTATCTCTCTCCCTGCCTCTCTGTAAAAAAATCAATATATATATAAAATGAAGGCCGAAACCGGTTTGGCTCAATGGATAGAGCGTGGGCTTGGGGACTGAAAGGTCCTGGGTTCGATTCCAGTCAAGGGCATGTACCTTGGTTGCGGACATATCCCCAGTAAGGTGTGTGCAAGAGGCAGCTGATCGATGACTCTCTCTCATGGATGTTTCTAACTCTCTATTCCTCTCCCTTCCTCTCTGTAAAAAAAAAAAAATCAATGAAATATACTTTAAAAATAAATAAACACAGCCTCCTAAAAAACAAACAAACAAAACCCCCCACAAAACTTATTTTTGCATCTACAGTTAAGGTTATGTAAATGATCAGTTAGGAGGAGTAATTATTAATGTGTTAGTTTCATTCTTGACAGACTTAAGTTTAGAAATCACGCCTGGAGACTCTGATTACATTTTGCCATTTAGGGGTGACTAACAAAATGTATAGACTTAAACTGAGAAATGATTAATGAAAAATTAGGCTACCTTCAGAGACTGCTCATGTTTGAAAGGTAATGCTCACCTTTACCCCTTTCCCTCTCAAAGGACCTAAAGATATAATAATGCAAAAACACACACAAAACCACCCCGAATAAGAAGATCCCATCTATGCAAATTGTTTTTAACCAGAGCCAGCAAAAAGGATGAAAGGAACACATTCTCAGAGATAACTGACTTCAGGTTTACCTTCAGGCATCTGACAAAAGCAAATATGAAGTGTTAACAGAAAAATGAGCCAAAAGATTACGGAAACATGCTGCTGCCGATTTCTAAAATATGCTCGGGGAAATTTTAAATACAAACCGTACCTGCGGAATCGTGGCCTATAGCCTCGATACATGTTCTGTCTCACTGGTCTGCCTTGTTCTCCTGCACCCTGGTTGTCAGCACCCTGAAAAGACAATGGAAATCAAGCCAACTGATCAGTAATGGAGAAAAAACCTAACAAGACAAATCCAAAGTTTGGACCCAGGGGATTAAAAATAAATAAAACCATCTAGTAATTGTGATTATGGTATAAGTCAGTTATTAATCTTGTTGGTTCGTATTAGGAATTAAAAGTGCTTCTCATTATGATTATATAGAGAAGATAACAAAGAAAATGCTCATAATGCAGTCCTGTCAAGTTATCAGGGTTGATCCTTTTATTTTTTTAAGCTAATCCTCACCCAAGGATATTTTCCCATTGATTTTTTCTTTTATATAAAAAAAATATATAAACAAATCAAAGGTGGTGGTTCTTTTTTTTTTTTTTTTAAATATATTTTTATTGATTTTGTACAGAGAAGAAGGGAGAGAGATAGTTAGAAACATCGATGAGAGAGAGTCATCGATCAGCTGCCTCTTGCACACACCCTTCTGGGGATATGCCCGCAACCAAGGTACATGCCTCTGACCGGAATCCAACCCGGGACCCTTCAGTCCCCAAGCCAACGCTCTATCCATTGAGCCAAACCGGTTTCGGCCCATTGATTTTTTTTAAAGTGGGAAGGAGGGCGAGTGAGCAGCAACAATCTTAGTGTGAAGAGACATGGATTGGTTGCCTTCAGCATGCAGCCCGGATCAGGCTAGGGATTTAACGTGCAACCTAGGTATATGTCCTTGACCAGAAATCAAACCCATGACACTCTGGTTAGAGGGCCGACCCTTTAACTTACCTCCATCACTTCTCCCTGTACAGGAGGGTTGGAATACTGTGGTCGACGCCCATAGGGTCTCCGCATGTAGTAAGGTGGGAACCGTCGCCTGCGATAGGGCCGGCGCTGTTGGCCCTGGCCTTCGGGAGCACTCTCCGATCCCTCATTCTTTTCCCCACTCTCACTATTCTGGTAATTCTGCTGGTAATTGCGTGGAGGACCCCTGCGACGTGGATAGCGTCTATAATGGTTACGGTCTGCTGCGTATTTACTGCCTTGTACTGGAACTCCACCAGGGCCTGTAACATTTGCTGCCTCCGCACCCTACAAAAAGCCATAATATGTTGACAGTGACAACAGAAGTTAAGTACACTAAATAAAATTTACATAAAACAAATTTTAAATAAATAAACAAAGGGTCTGTGGCCATGGGTGCATATAAATGATTAAGTATTAGTTCCTCACCGTTCTGATGAGATTGCCCTCTAACTGCAGCCAGCACATACATTAGGCTTGATGCACCTGTGTTCATCTGGTCACCTGACCCATCCATCCACATTAGACCCACCATCCTAACGGATGAGATCTCCAAAATATTTCCACACTGAAATCAAACCTTTACACAAAAAGCATCCTCACCTTTTCTCCTTCAACAACATCAAACTCCACAGTCTCTCCATCTCCTACACTGCGAAGGTACTTCCTGGGGTTATTCTTCTTTATGGCAGTCTAGTAATATCACATTCCAAAAATAGATTAACAGGGAGAATAATGTGCTTTTTCATTTAAAATGTACCAGAGTCAATATTATTTTAGCTTTAAATTGGCTTTAAATAAGACCAAACCACCAGTAAGTTTACAAAAACAAGGACCAATACTACCCCCAACCTCAACCAAAATACTCGTCTTACAATGTCCCAGCATTTTACCGCTATTTTCCAAACTAAAACATGTAGCTTTAATACTCAAGAAACAATATATATACATATATATTTAAATGCTTTTAGCAAAAGCATTGTTACTTTGAACAAAATGAGGATATCAATCTATTCCCCAAAGACTGCACTTAATAGTAGAAGCAGCTAGCCCAGAGGGCCAGTTTAGATGACAGGCGAGTTTAGTTTTGCATGCTTCAAAGTTGACCAAACCAACTTTGTCCTGTGTTACCATATCAAACTCAATTACAAATATCTACCAAAAACCCTTCCAACCTGTGATAATACTTCATACAAAATGTAATTCAAATGTTATTAACTATGCCACTTTTTGTATTATCTAACTGCACGGGAAAGCTGGTTATTAACTCCCAATACAATAAATCTCACATTTACTTTTTCTCTAAGCTGCTATGACAAAGTACAAGGAGTAAGAATAGCACCTCACATTTGTGGGTAATACTTCTATAAAGTTCTTTCACACATTATCTACTCACTTTCATTATGACAAATGATATGAGGTATTATCATTCCTTTTTTAAATAATATTTTTTGCAGATAAAATAGACTTAAAAAGGTTAGGTCACTTGTCCAAGTTTACATAGATAATAAGTGGCAGAGTGTAGATTTTTCTAAATCCAGGTCTTGGGACCCCAAATCCCTTGTTAATTCAACTACATCACAGTGATACCATTACAGGATCACTCATGCGTTTCCATTCCAAAGGAGGCAGGACAACCAACAATCTGAAGCCAATTAAGCCAAGTTGCCCAGAACTGCGATCTCCTTGATAGTACATCACTAAGACCTGAGCAGCCAAATTCCCAAGAAACACATTAATGTTGAAGCCACTTCCAAAATAAAAAGCAGAGCATATTTGGTGACATTTGTGGGTCAGTACAAGTGGGTGACACTCATTCAGCCAAAAACTTGATCTCATCTGTCATCTAAACTGTCACATAGTTTTCAAACCTTTCATATTTAACCAGCTCTAAATTACTTGCAGTCATAGGGGATAGCAGAAGCATGGACAATTAAAACCCCAAACTCAGCCAGCATCTTCAACCCCTCCCCAACCCTGGTAGTGTTCCTAAAAACTCTTGCTGTTTTTTTGTTCCTAAGATTGCATATTCCTTTGAACAGGCAGAACATCCATGAGGATATCCAAATCCAAATGGAGTATTTGATATAACGTATGGGATATTCAGATAGTAGTATTCACTGGGTAGTGGCTTAACAATGAGTCTTGAATGCTCAAGTATTCTCCAAATATTTTCCTTAGATGGTACTCGAGAAAGTTCAGCATGTAGAACCTACTGTTAGTTCTTTCATCTCAAAACACTCAAGTCAACCTAAAAATTATTTGAGTGCTTACCAACTTTGCCACACTGCCTCTTCATTTAGCCTTAAACTAGCGAGGATTTCAAAAAATCCCAAGCCTGCCAAATTTCTCCAAAGATAAAAACATATCTTACCCATTCAAAGTGCTTTGGAATAAGCAGAACTGTTACTCTGCTAGTTTTCTAGCATCCAAGTTAATGTCTTGCAGCCCTGTCCTACCTGTCCCATGATTACTGTAATCTGTCCTTACTATAGTTTAACCTAATAGCATTTGAAAACATCTTTAAGTTTAGATTAATGAAGTTTTTTGCTTATCTAAAATTAAGATCTAAAAACAGTGTAATTAATGACAAGTAATTCTATTTTAAAAAGCTGCAACTATTAACAATATAACAATTTGAAACACCTATCTTAATTAAGTAAACTGCCAATATGTCTCAATGTATACATTTAAGCATCCTATCACTCTTCCTGTGGGAATTAAATGAATTAGTTGAGAAGACACCCTCCCCTTTCTTCTCAAAAGCCTTGAGTCAGAAGCATAAATATCCACACAAGCACCCACCTGGTGTACAAATACATCTTCCTTGGTGTCATTCCTGCAAGAAAGAGAACCAAGTTGAATTAGGTTAAAAATGGAATACATTTCATGATGCCTTTTTTGTCTGTGATTTCTTTTTTTTTCAGGACTTTAAGTAAGTTCAATGCAAACTGAATTCAAACTGGGTGGAGCAAAAGTGATATAGCTGTGTGGGAGGTTAATAGGAGCTGAAAATAGTCATACAGGTAGAGAACCTAGTAAAAGCTTTTAGAGGAATGTGGCATGATGTAATTATTACATACTAGAGGCTGATTATTACATACTCGAGGCTGGGTGCATAAATTCGTGCACGGGTGAGGTTCCTCGGTCTGGCCAGCCATCTCTCCCAGTCCCGATTAGCCCTACTGGGACACGCTGGCTGGGGAGAGGGACAGCGGGAGTGCACTGACCATCTGCCCCCTGGTGGGCATAATGGTCACTTAGGCATGCATATTATATATATAAATTAAAATCTAGTGGCTAATATGGAAAATTTGACATGCCCATTTAAAAGCTACTTCAGAAATCTAGAAGAGGAATGGGTTAAGGGTCTCTATGTTAACTGTATTTGATAGGTTTTGCAGTAAAATGGGAAAAACTTTGTGGATAAATGGGTGTTAGAAATGAGAAGTGGAGCCGAAACTAGTTTGGCTCAGTGGCCTGCGTACTGAAAGGTCCCAGGTTCGATTCCGGTCAAGGTCATGTACATTGGTTGCGGGCACATCCCCAGTAGGGGGTGTGCAAGAGGCAGCTGATCGATGTTTCTCTCACATCAATGTTTCTAACTCTCTATCCTTCTCCCTTCCTCTTTATAAAATATCAATAAAATATTAAAAAAAAAAAAAGAAAAAAAGAATTTCCTATTGGAAGAAAGGAGATTCTTAAAAAAAAAAAAAAAGAAAAAAAAAAAAAAAAGAAGTGAGAAGTGGAGAATTATGTGCATTTTTAGGTTGGGGTTAGGGTAGTGATATCATGAGCAAGAACCACCACTGGAGGTGAAACATTCCTAGACTGTGTGTTCTCCCACCCTCTTCCTTCTATTAGCAAACCAGAGTGAGAGGGCCCAACAGTAGTCCTATTGTTTAATGTCAAAAGAACAAAGGTTAAAATGAACTAGGTTGACTGGCTTATTGACTATGGGGCTCCTGGCTGATCCATGATGCAAAGCATATACCTAAGAATCCATATCACCTAGAATATCATTATCATGAGGATATTTAACAGGACAGCTTTAATTCCTGTCTACAAATAGTTTCATAACCACCACTAATTAGTTTTCAATACTAACATGATGGCAGGGGCTGGAATGTCTGGCCATTTGGGCTGGCTCTTCCAAGGCATTAGGGGTGAGTTAAATGTTTGACCAAATATAGCAGGCTAATCTTTAAGTTGATAAATTTTGTATGGCCCGTGAATGATGTCATTAACATCCAAATGGCCCTTGGCAGAAAAAGATTCTCCACCCCTGCTGTAAGGGGACAAACAAAAAATTGGCAGAAATTTAGAAAATTAGTAGAGAAAAATTAAGAAAGGTGGGAAAAGTCTACAAAAGTGATTCTCAATGAGAGCAGTATTGGTCACCAAAAGGCATCTAAAATTGTCCCAGAGACAGGGGGCACTATTTGCATTATGGGTTGAAGGGTGTCAGGCTTGCTGGATGACTAGGTAAAAATTATGTGGTATCCTACTCGACTTTCTTGTAAGCAAATGTATAATGTACTTGATTTCTGAATCTAGCAATCCCCCCCACCCCTGTTCTAATATGCATTAAAATTTACTAAATATGCAATTTCAATGGAGAGGGATTTTTAAAATTAATAATGCTGCTAGTATATCTGGGCAACCAATACAATACTGTGTTTTAAAAAATATATATATTTTATTGATTTTTTTTAGAGAGGAAGGGGAGAGTGTTATAAACATCGATGAGAGAGAAACATCAGCTGTCTCCAGCACACACCCATTACTGGGGATGTGCCCACAACCAAGGTACATAGCTTTGACCGGAATTAAACCTAGGACCCTTGAGTCCGCAGGCCGACACTCTATCTACTTGAGCCAAACCAGTTAGGGCCAGTGCTCTTCTTATCAATCCATATTTGTAGTAGCACTGACTGTTCATCATGTCTTCTAAAGAAGTTGCAAATAGTTACTTATATCAGAACATTATACACTGTAATAAAAAGAAATAAAAGTAGTTTATCTGCCCTAGGTGGTTTAGCTCAGTTGACAGAGCATCAGCCTAAGAACTGAAGGGTCCAGGTTCGAGTCCAGTCAAGGGCACATACCTAGGTTGTAGGCTCCTCCCTGGGCCAGCCCCATACAGGAGGTAACCAAACTCTCACATTGATGTTTCTGTCTTTCTCTCTCTCTAAAAATCAATGGAAAAATATCAAGTGAGGATTAACAACAATGGAAAAGTAGTTTATCTATGAATTTTATTTCAGGGTTATAGAAGGAATATTAGAAAAATTTCCTAAACTACTTAGGACAATCTTAAAAACAGTGCTCCTCCTGTTCAACAGACAGCTGCAACCTTGAGACATGATGGTGAAGGTCGGAGCAAATGGATTTGGCTGTATTGGGCATGTTGTCACCAGGGCTGCTTTTAACTCTGGCAAAGTAGATATTGTTGCCATCAATGACCCCTTCATTGACCTCAACTGGTCTACATGTTCGGTGTGATTCTACCTATAACAACTTCAAAGGCACAGACTAAGAACACAAAAAACTTGTCATCAATGCAAAGTCCATCTCCATCTTCCAGGAATGAGATGAGATCCTGCCAACATCAAATGGGGTGATGCTGGTGCTAAATATGTTGTGAAGTTCACTGGTGTCTTCACCACCATGGAGAAAGCTGGAGCCAAGAAGGTCATCATTGCTGTCCCTTCCGCAAATGCCCATGTTTGGGATGGGTCTGAACCATACAAGTATGACAACTCCCTCAGTCCATCCACGTGGTCACAGACACCCAGATCCCTGAGCTGAATGGGAAGCTCATTGGAAAGACCTTCCGTGCCCCTATCCCCAATGTGTTGACATGAATCTGACCTGCCACCTGAAGAAAGGTACCACATACAAAGACATCAAGGTGGTGAAGTGGGCATCAGAAGGCCCCTTCATCCTGTGCTATCCTATCCTAAGAAGCAGGCCACCTCCTGCAACTTAAAGAGTGACACCAATTCTTCCACCTTTGATGCTGGGGCTGGTACTGATTACTTTGTCAAGCTCATTTCCTGGTATGACAATGAACTGGGCTACAGCAAAAGGGTGGTGAACCTTATGGTACACATGGCCTCCAAGGAGTAAGAGGCCCTTGGCTCTTGGGGAGTCCTTGCCCCAAGTCGATCCAACAGAGAATCTCCTGACCACCAGTTTCCATCCCAGACCACCTGAAGAAGGGAAGAAGCTAAGAGAGCCCTACCTTGTCAAGCACTAGCAATAAAGGTCTCTGGACACAACCAAAGTACAAGATCACCATCTCCTAGAACAGTTGGACCCCTACACCTGCAGCTTCCACACCCCTGGATTCAGCCAACCAGGGTGCATGCGGAAAGGGGATGTGGGGAAATAAGAGTCACTGATGTATGCTATGTACAGCATTTACTTTCATTCTGATAAATGCATCATTTGGTGATTCTGTCAGGCAACCAGAGTGCCTTTATTTACACAAACCTACACTATAAACTTGTACAAGATGTTACTGTAGGCAACTATAAACACATGGGTAAGTGTGTATCTAAATAGAAAGGACACCATAAAATACAGTATAAAAGAAAAATGGTATGCTGGTATATGGCTCTGACCATGAATGGAGCCTGTAGGACTGGAAGTTGCTCTGGGTGAGTCAGTGAATTAAGTGGTGAATGAATGTGAAGGCCTAGGGCAGTGGTTGGCAAACTGCAACTTGAGAGCCATGGTTTGCCGCTCTGTTGACTAATGAGTTTGCCGACCCAGAAGTTTTGACTTCAGGTTAAAGACATTATAGTACATTATTAAAATATTTTTTAAGTGTTTTTCCCTAAGGCAATGGTTGGCAAACTCATTAGTCAACAGAGTGGCAAACGACCACTGGCCTAGGGCATTACTTTCCATTACTTAAGACTTTTATAACAACACTTAGCTTAAAATGAAAAAATTGTATAGCTGCACAAAATCTTTTCATATACTTGTACGGCAAGTTTTTCAAATATTCTTGTTAAAAAAATAAACACCAAGACATAAACACACACATTAGCTTAGGCCCAACACAGGGTAAGGATCAACATTAGTTAGGGTTCTTCCATCTCCACATCTTGTCCCACTGGGAGGTCCTTCAGGGGAAATCACAGCATGGAGCTGTCATCTTGTACAATGCCTTCTTCAAGGAATGCCTTCTGAAGTACCTGCTCAATTGTTTCACTGTCAGAAACTTGTCTGTGATTTCTTTTTTTAATCATAGAATTGTTGTATGCAGATAATGCACCATGAACATTATACTCTATTAACGAAAGTCTTTTGATGTTTGGGGCGTTTTCCATATTTTGAAACTTAAAAAAAAAAAAAATATATTTTATTGATTTTTTACAGAGAGGAAGGGAGAGAGATAAGAGAGCTATAAACGTTGATGAGAGAGAAACATCGACCAGCTGCCTCCTGCACACCCCCTACTGGGGATGGGCCCGCAACCAATGTACATGCCCTTGACCAGAATCGAACCTAGGACCTTTCAGTCCGCAGACTGACACTCTACCACTGAGCCAAACCGGTTTCCGCTGAAACTTTTATTTTATTTTATTTCTATACTGTACAGCCCCATTCAGTGCTCACAGCCCAAGGGTAAGGAGGCTGAGCAATGGTTTAAGGCTGCAACTTCCTCTGGCATGGGTCCACTATGAGAGGCCCACAGGGAAGGGCCCCCCATAAATCATGACCATGCATTTTTCAAACACGCTTGTTGAAGTCTGCAAAAGCTCCTGCTAAACCCTTCACAGTGAATTTTCTTGGGTGTATGTGTGTGTTAAGAGTCTGTTTTCTTTTCTCCAGACTCTCTAGCTTCAACAACTCGTTAGTCAATTTCTAAGGAATCATAATTTAAGCGTTCCTTGATGCCATCCTCATCCATACCCAGGTTAAAAGTTGTTTGCTATTTCAACCAGTCTTGACTTTTGCAACCTTTGAGCTGTTACAGTAAGCAGCAGGACCTGAGTATCCTCAGAATTTTGGGGTGTGTGTGTTTGTGCGCCCGTGCGTGGGGGCGCTTGAAACCAATACAAGTTGACAAATTGTCATGTCAAGTACTCATTTATTATGTTAGCCTACTAGGTAGGAATTATAATAGGGATTCCCTTCATCCAGTTTGAAAATATTAAATGGAAAATTCCAGAAAGAATGAATCCTTAAGTTTAAAATCATGTGACTTTCTGAGTGGTGTGATCATATCTTATCTCGAGGAACTTGAACTATATTCCCCATAGACATGGGTGTGGTGGGGAGAGGGAACTATTTCATTATGACCAAAGTGTATTAGATTTTAGAAGGAAATTTGACAGCAACAAATTGTTTTTAGCAAAGATAGAATACTATATGGTTTAGATGCAGTAAATAAATCTAGCTGCAACTTGTTAAATGACTACCCAGAAATTCCGCACTGCTAACAGGAAGACTTTTAGCCCTCCTTCTACTATTAATAGCCCTGTAACCTTGAAAAGCTGCCTCCTCCTCACTGGATCTTTTTCACCTGCAAAATGGGAAAACTAAACCAGATAGATACATAACAGCTTACATTACTACGGGTTTAAGTTCCAGACACTTTGCCAAGTGCTTTATCTGTATCATTCAATCCTGAGGTAGGTGCTATTATTAACTCTCCATTCTACAAATCAGGAAAACGAAACATCTGCTCACAGTAAAATTTTGAGTCCACAAGTCTTAGTATTTTACTATGTTGAGAACTCAATAAAGGACCAGTTCAGAAATCTTTATATTTTAGCTTTAGAAGTAGATTACTGTACACTGGTATCTCCCAATTTTTAGCAAGAATGACAACAAGCATCCCTAATACATCGTCTGCAGTACCCAAAGTTATCCCACATGTTTAGACCAGGGCTCTGCTACAACCCTCCCCCAACCCTTACCATTCAATCCAATGTAGCAGTTGAAATACCAATTATGGTTTTCTACATATTATATATTACACTAAGCCATACTAATCAGATGAGGCACGAGAGAGGGCAGGCAGAATATAGAGGACAGTGGTTAAGAGCTCCTTACTAGGACCACTAAAAAATAAGGTTGGAATGGTGGCTATTCTATCCCTAACTACATGATCCTGGGCAAGTTGCTTTATTTATAAAGTGGGGACTTTATATCTATTTAATGTTAGATAGTTACCACTTTTTAAAAACCTAACCAAGGCTACACTGTATATAATCAAACCTAAACTCCTCCATACTGCTGCCAATTGAAATAATCTTAACTTGCATTCTGGGTTCTAGAACTGCTGTCCAACAGAAGTAAAATACAAGCCAATTACTGCATCTAAGTTTGTTTTCTAGTAGTTATAATGAAAGCAGGCAAATTAATCTTATTTCAACACATATAATCAACATAAAAAGTTGATGTTACATTTCTCTTTTCACACCAAGTCTTTACAACCAGATATGTATTTCTGTAATTACTACTGTATTTTGTACTTATTGCTACTATTCCAACAGTGTCATTCTATAGATCACACGAGTCATCCCATTCTCATGCAGAGCAAATGTACTCCACTTATTTTATTAATAAAGACATTATTTACTACTGAAAATTTTTACTGAAAACAAAAAAACAAAAATATTGTTGGCAGGTTGTTTTCAACCTATCTAGAAATAGTATAGTATTGTCATTCAGTAAAGGAGAACACAGTATGACTTTAAAAAAAGAAAAAAAGAAAAGAAAAAAAAAGAAGGAACCACACAGACAGCAAGAGGCTGACAAAAAAGGAAAAGTCACTTTTAAGTTAGGAGAATGCTGAAGAAAAAGGAAGAGCGCAGCCGCTTGGCTCAGTGGTTGAGATGGACCTATGAACCAGGAGGTCACGTTTCGATTCCCTGTCAGGGCACAAGCTCAGGGTTTGGGGTTTCGATTCCCTGTCAGGGCACAAGCTCAGGGTTTGGGGTTTCGGACTCGATCCCCAGCATGGGCGAGCAAGAGGCAGCTGATCAATGATTCTCGCTCATCATTGATATTTATAACATCACTCCCTCTCTCTTCCTCTGTGAAATTAATAAAAATGTAATTTAAAAATAAGCAAACAAAAAGGAAGAAATCCTGCTGGGATTAAAAAACAACCACCACCAGAAGTCTCTTTAATAATTCCTAAGGTAGCACAACAAAGGTAAAGACATGTAGCCAGCACTAAATTTCTATACTATTAAATCTACAAAGATTAAGGGAGGATGGGGTTAAGGGAAAGAGATCAACCAAAGGACTTGTGTGCATACATATGGGCCTAGCCAGTGGCCATGGACAACAGCGGGGTGGGGGCATATGCAGGGAGGGGTTAGGGATGGGAATGGGGGAATAAGGACAATTATGTGAGACCATAATCAATAAATTTTTAAAAAAGGATTTGAAAAATAAAAAAATATTTTATTGGGGAAAAAAATAAATCTACAAGTGTCCCCCCAAAATGGAAATATACTTTGGATACCATTATTAATTCCAATGAGTTAAATCTGAAAGGAACCATCAAATTGAGCTATCAACTGTTAAGAGTGCTTCCAAGGGCTGAGATTTGAAAGGTAGGAGACTCAGCAATAACAGGCCCTACTAGGAAAGCAGAAAGTGAATACATTACTTGTGTATTCTAGATTTTATGTATCAGCGACTTGGTGAACACTGGAAGATTTCTGGCCTTCATTCAGATCTATGGCTAACATAAACCAGCATCTAAATCAATCCTAAAGTGCTCTATATACAAGTCATTGCCATAAGAGCCCAGTTCTAAGTCACATTTTAAGACATAACTTGGGAACTACTTAAATATATTATGCTCCCCTGTCCCCAAATCTATTCCTTTTAAGAACTATATAGTATTTAAGGCTTTTGGGGTCACAGACACTATTGCATGTTTTTAAAACCCTTTAAAAAGGTAAAACCCATTCTTAGCTCAGCCATACAAAATCAACAAAATAAGTTTCAGAAGTGAAATTAAGGCCCGATGTTCTCTTCTTTAATTCCTTAATTGCATCCCAATATTAACTGTTAAGCAAGCTCTTTAATTTGTAAAGCCAATCTGTAGGCTCAACTGGTACTGTTATAGCAATTCTTAATTACATGAAACAGGTAGTGAAAAGTAGAGCTTTTCAATCTAAGGACTAGTAGTCAGCACACAGGAGCTCCAGTGACATGCTAGACATCATTTAGTTTATTGAAAGACTAAATAGCTAAGAATAGCCACCCTAAGAAATTATCTGTAACTATATAGATAGTTACAGATAATTGATGACTATAGGAGATAACACTCCCAAACTCCAGAGTCAGAAATCCAGTTCAAATCCCAGCTCTGCCAATTGCTAGCTAGTCTCATCCTGGGACAAATTTACTCTGTGCCTTAGAATGGTACTTGTATCTCAAAGGCTTGCGGATTACACCGATTGGTCCCCCACCCCTGCCAAGAGAGAACACATTGACAGCTACGACTAAGTACAGTATTTTTGTGAAGAGGAATAACCTAAGTACTGTTTCTTACCTCATGGGTAATACATTCAAAGGCATATACAAAAGCCAGGCAGGAAGGGAAACTGGTGTCTTCTACTGGATTGGTTGAATTTCAATATAACAGGATGCCTCATTTAAATGTGATAATACTCACAGCCAGAAGATCTTTTTATTTGCCTGGGATTATAGGCCCTAAAGGTAAAATTCTCAATATTTTCGGTCTACCTCCTGAATTTTAAATGACAGAAATTAATCACATTTCTTTTTAAGACACTGTATTGTCCAGACTGGCCAACATTGATCCATGAACCAGGAGGTCATGGTTCTTTCTATCCAAGGTCAGAGCACATGCATAGGTTGTGGGCTTGATTCCTAGCAGGAGTGTGCAGGAAGCAGTTGGTCAATGATTCTCATCCTTGATCTTTCTGTCTCTTACTCTGAAATCAATAAAAAATTATCCTGGAAAACAGAAAAGTACTCCTCTTCTGGTCATTATAAAAGATATGTGTCCCATTGAAAATAAATTTTTATTGATTCATGCCAACCTTATATGAGTTTGGTAAACATGGATTAATCCACAACAGCTAGAAGCAAAAGACAATACCAGGTTTCTAATTTAAAAAAGCAGAGATTCAAATCCTGAAACCACTGACCCATGTGGTATCCTTCTAATGTCACCTTTAACAGTTTTAAGTCAAGTTTTTCACAGTAAAATTTAAAAATTAAAAATAAGGCTGAAACCGGTTTGGCTCAGTGGATAGCGCGTCTGCCTGCAGACTGAAAGGTCCCAGGTTCGATTCCGGTCAAAGGGCATGTACATTGGTTGCGGGCACATCCCCAGTAGGAGGTGTGCAGGAGGCAGCTGGTGGATGTTTCTCTGTCATTGATGTTTCTAGCTCTCTATCCCTCTCCCTTCCTCTCTGTAAAAAATCAATTATATTAAAATAAAAGAAAATAAAATAAGAGGGGGGAGGGCAAACAAGACCCTTTGGTCACATTATCTAATTATCTTTTGCAAACTCAGTATACAAACTAAATGAATTTCTCAGAAAAACTAGATGAAAAGGCAGTGTCCCCTGCCCTCCCCAGCCCCATGTCTCCAGGTGGCTCTACAGACTTAACCAACTGTTAGCCTCAAGAACTTTCGCTCTTTAAGACATACATTTTCCCTTAATCAAGGCAAACCTCTCCTGGATTTAGCCGCAGTCAGATTGTAGAGTGTCTTGAATTCAAGTCTCAGAATCATTGAAACAACTAATTTAAAAATATAAAGCACATTTGAGCCAGTTAATTTGACAGGATAGTTGAGGTTTGGACATTCCAAAGGATCATCAAAAACCAATTTACATTTAACTTGCCTAGAGGATGACCAATTGTGTTGATTGCAAGTCAGGACAGAAATATTCAAGCAATGGCATCTCATCAAATAAAAATTTAGAAATGTAAAGAACTACTCTTTCATCTTGAATATTATTCACTTCAAAAAGGTTATAACCTATATCTACTTAGCAAAATACAGCAAAACAGAAGGCACATGCTACAACTTTAAAAACACACACAAACTACAATCTACAGGGAAAGGGCTGCAAATTACAGTCCCTTCAGTGCACACCAGTGATATCCTTTGATTATACTGGGTCAAGATGAAAAAGCAATGTTTTTCAAGGTATTATCCACAAGCCATAATCCCCTGGAATTCTTATTGAAAATGTATCCTAGACCCAGAGAATCCAAGGCTGGGTAGGAAGTGCGCAGAAATATATACTCTTCCAAAAAGTAAGCCCACAAATTCAAAAATCACTGTTAAAGGTTATTAAGATGGGAATACTAACTGAAATGCTAACAAGTTAAGAGATCAATCAACTAAAAAGTGGTCAAATATAAGCACCAAAGTATTCCCTTCCTTGCTCACTGGTAACCCATTATCAAAAAACTGATAAAAATGTAGGCTTGGCCTGTCACAGGAAGGCAGACAGTGTAAGAACAGATGGAAAATTCCTCAAGATTTGGAACAAAGTATTTCCCCACAACTGCAAACGTGGAAGGCAGACCATCAGTACTTACAATTTCTTTTGCTCTCCCCAACAATACTTTTATGGGTGAGTAATGAATGGTTTTTCATCAGCCAGTTATGTCTGTCTTTAAACTTGATCTTGCTCATTTGATTTTCTGCAGTGCTGTCCATTTCACAAGCATTCTGTATTACTTCTTGTGTTCTTTTAAACCTCTAGTTGTTTAATGCCTTCTAAAGTAAGGATTTAAGAAAAATGCTGAGACCACTATGTAAGATGCTGAGCCTCCTACTAGCACACAGGGTGCACTACACCCATGTAACTGCACTACTAGCCTTGGCAGCCATCTTGAAAATGATGCCTCGCTCACAAGGGAGCCCGTGCAGAGCACTGAGCAAACTGCACCTTACCACCACGGTGGCTACAGCAAGCATTATTCCTGAAGGTGTAGTCTGTACCCTTGCCTTCAAATACAAAGAAAGCTGTAAGCACAGACTAAGGCATCTTTGATTATTAAAGCTACAAGCAAAGCTTTAGTAAAATTTACCTAATAGATAGGATTTGGGGACAAAGGAGTAGAAGAAATAATTATTGAGGAAGGCAAGGGCCATTTTATTCCAGCTGTCACTTACTCTAGGAGCAAATGGAAACAGCTCTTGGTGCCAAAGCAGTCCTAAAATGAAATTCATCGAAGGCATTCAAACAGCGTATATGGAAACGTTAAACAAAGGCACTATCACCTTAAGGCAATCTGACCGGACCTCACATAATTGCATTGTTAAATCATGTCACCTCCAAAGGTTAACCGGTTGTAATAACCTAAATAGTCATCAATGGGTCACAGTTTCAAATACCAATTCCGGCAACGTATAAAACAATAAGCATAAAAAAACGTGGTGGGCCGGAGGTCCAACAGAATCCTTGTCAGGAGATGGATCACTCATTCCACTTGCCTAGGAGTTAAGTTCAGATTAACATTTGTCGCAAAACAAAGACAATCTCTAGATCCACTAATCCCTTCGGCCATAAAGGAAAACAGAAATCACACACACACACACACACACACACACACACACACACACACCAGAGGCAGCACCTACATCCGCATGCTTCAACCACCCCAAATTCGCAAAGCCTGCAGCTCGGAGCAGAGCGCGCAAAGGGGGTAGGATAGGAGGGTCAGCTCACCTGTTGATGAAACCATATCCGTTCCTTACATTGAACCATTTTACTGTTCCCAAAACCTTCGTTGCTGGAGAAGGAGGGGAAAAAAACCACGATTACCAGACACACTTTTTTTTTTTTTCTCCCCAAAACCGCCACGCTTCAGCATCCGGTCCCTCGGGCCACCTGACAGCCTTTCTCTTTCTCTTTGGAGCCTGCTCCGGGGCCGCGATCCGAGGCAAAACCCCGGGCGCCTCCGCGGTCCACGTGGGAGAGCTCGCGGACGCCGCCGAGAGGGGCGCGGGCCCCGGCGGGGTGCGCGCGGAGGCGGCGGCCCCGCGGGGCGCGGAGGAGCACGTGAGGAAAGGGGAAGCCGCTCAGCCCACTCCGGCCTGCGTAGGCGGCGCGCCGCGCCCTCCGGGTACACGCGGAAGGGAGCGGGGGGGGGGGTGGGGGACACACACGGAACAACGGCGTGCGGGCCCCGGCGCACGCGGCCCACGGGGAGGGAGGGACCCCGCCGCCGCCGCACACGCGGTCGGTCGGTGGCGCGCGGCCGCCCGGGGGGGGAGGGGCGCACGGCCGCGGGGTCGAGGGGCGCGGGAGGCGGTGTGCGCGCGCGCGCCTGCCGGGCACGCGGGCCGGGCGGGCCTGCGTCCGCGAGGGCGCGGGCCTGGGGGCGGGGGGGAGGGGCGGCCGCGCGTCCCCGAGTCGGTCCCCCGCCGGCCACGCGCCCGCCGGCTCGCCCCGCTTCGGGTAACGGTTCCGCCGCCGCCAGGCTCTCTCCTACGGCCCCACCCCTGTTCCCTTCCGGCTCCTCACCGATGACCTTCTTGTCCCCGCCGGCGGGCGCCGCCGATGTGAGGCCGCCCGTGCCGCCGCTCCCTGCGCCGCTGCCCGTGGTGCCGGGCTTGGTGTCGGCGGCGCTGAGGGTGGGGGCGGCGGGGGGGGCGGCGGGCGGCTGCTGGGTTTCGGCCTCGCTGCTCATGGTTGCGGTGATGGTGACTGGGGCCGGCTGTGGCAGCTGCGGCTCCTCCCGGGGTGTGATGGTAACTAGGCCGGCGGCGGCGGTGGGGCTGCTCAGGGCTCTCTGGGGTCCGCTCTCCGCTCCCGCTACCGATCGAACTAGCGAGAATGGCGGGACGGGCGGGATATGCCCTGCGATCGGCCCGCCCTAAGCACCGCTCACTGGCCAGGAGTGCTGTCCATCTGGCCACCTGACCTCGATTCCGGACTCGTATTGGCTGATGCTTCATTACTCCTCCGCGCTCATTGGCTCTCAGGCGGTTAATTCTGCCGACCTACAACCGTTCCTGCGTCCGCCGCCGCCGTAGAGACCGGAACTAGAATTAGAGTCACCACGAGAACCATAGAGTACCCGAGAGGACGGGCAGAGGGAACTTGACTTTCACGCGGCTGTAGCATGGGCGGGCGGGCGGAATGCACGTCCACGGCGGTGTCCTGGCCTGAAGAAAGGCATGGCCAGACCCTGAGCCGGAATCACCCGGTCCTCGAAGGGACTGGAAGGGTGCTCGTCCATTCCGTAGCCCCAGGGAGAGAGGCCTCCCACCCGCCCTGCTTGGAATACGGTCCTTGAGACCTCAGACCATAACTGCGAATATAGAGCTGTCTCCTACAATGGCCGTGTACTCGCGGCACAGCCGAGGGTTAATGAAACAGAAACTTAACTATGCATTCCAAGAGTGTCCGTTTTTGGCGGAGCGATCACCTTGGAGGGACCACGCGGGCTCCCATGCGGTCCCTGCTCGGTACATTGAGGGCGGAGGGCGGAGGTATATTCCAGGAGTACCTGCTTTCCCATCCATTTTACCAAAAGGCACATGAGGACTGTCTTGTTCAGTAGTCAACGTCTTTTTGGCCACAAATCAGATTTAACTTCACGTTCATAGAGCAAACTAGGAATTTTTCTTGCATTTTATCCTTACACCGGCCACGTGAAACGGGTTACTATCGGCGTTTCACAATTGATTCATAATTGAGGTTGCCTGACATGCTGTAGCTGAAATCCTCCACCTTCATTTCTTATTAAGCGTGTATGATCTTCTGGGGATGGACTAGTTCGCCGGTTTCTGCCTTCTTAAATTCAGCCTAGGGATGAAGGTGGAAATTTAAACACCCAACACTCCAGTGCTGCAAAAGCACAAAACATTTTGGGAGTGAAGTGGAGAAGGTGGAATGCTGATTCCAGGCACATGGAGGTTTTAGGTAAGGCCCACAGGCAACAAGGGTCTGAGAAAATGCAAGTAAAGTTGTCCAATAAAACTAGAACACATTGGATTATAGAGGTAGGCAGGGTCCAATTAGGGATATTTTATTGGAAATGTTTCCTAAGAGCAATAGTGACAAGGGTAATTTAGAGTTGTAAGTAGGGAGTGACATAATTTTTTTTTTTAATGGCTGCTGATAAAGAATGGGTCGTAAAGGGCAGAACTGGAGGCCTATCAATTCCACTTTCTAAAAGCCTCCCTGAATCAGTCCTAAGAATCTTGGATCTATTAATTTCTACTGCTACTACTCTACTGTAGGCTATCATCATCTATTGCTTAGAGCATAAGTAGGCAAACTTTTTCTGCAAGATTTGGATAATAAATATTTTAAGCTTTGCAGGCCAGATAATCCTCTCTCAGCTACTCAACTTTAGAGCCTGAAAGTAGCCACAGCCAATCAGTAAACAAATCTGTGATTAAAGAAAAACTTTATTTATGGACATTATAATTTGAATTTCGTATACTTTTTACAACACAAAATATCCTTTAGATTTTATCAACTAAACATTTAAAAACCACTCTTATCTCAAGCCATTGAAAAATAAAGAGTAAAGTCAAAACCGGTTTGGCTCAGTGGATAGAGTGGTGGCTTGTGGACTGAAGTGTCCAGGTTCGATTCAGGTCAAGGGCATGTACCTTGGTTGCGGGCACATCCCCAGTGAGGGGTGTGTGCAGAGGGCAGCTGATCGATGTTTCTGTCATTGATGTTTTTAACTCTCTATCCCTCTCCCTTCCTTTCTGTAAAAAATCAATAATATATATATATGTGAAAAATAGGGAGTGAACCTCTCCCTCTCTGAAATCAATAAAAATATATTTAAAAAAGGAAAAATAGTGAGATGGCCTGCCCACTGGCATAGAGCACTGCTTTGGCCTCCTGGCCACTTTCTCTCTTTCTTACTCTAATATTCCCCACCACAATACCCAGAGTGTTCTTTAGAAAACATTTATTTGATTATGATACTGTCTTATTTTTTAAAAATATATTTTATTGATTTTTTACAGAGTGGAAGAGAGAGGGATAGAGAGTTAGAAACATCAATCAGCTGCCTCTTGCACACCCTCTACTGGAGATGTGCCCGCAACCAAGGTACAGGCTCCCAACCGGAATCAAACATGGGACCTTACAGTCCGCAGCCTCTATCCACTGAGCCAAACCAGTTTCGGTGACACGGTCTTATTTAAAAATCTATCAAAATTCCTTAATATGGTTTATAGGACCACCTAGGACTTCTCTAAACTTGCCTCCCACTCTTTCACATTCCTTGTCCTACCTTCCAAGTGATCATTTAGCCATTGCTTCCTTTGGATTATCACTTATTTCCCTCTACTTGTAACACTCTGCCTTTCTCCCTTCTTTTCCTTTGCCTGCTTACCTGTTTATCCTTTAGGACTTGTCTCAAATGTCACTAAGTTAAGAGACCCTCCAATCCTAACACTTCTTAAACAAAGATTTAATACTAATTAAATCTCCAAGCCAGACTATGAGTTCCTTCAGCAACTAGCACAGTGGTCAGCAAACTCATTAGTCCACAGAGCCAAATTTCAACGGTACAACGATGAAAATTTCTTCTGAGGGCCCAAAACCGACTTCTGTGCATGAGCCACGAAGCTTCATTTGCACTGTACGTGCGCGGCCACACGTGGTATTGTGTGGAAGAGCCACACTCAAGGGGCCAAAGAGCCACGGTTTGCCAACCACTGATCTAGCAAAATACCTGAGACCGAGTATCTTAATAAATTTGTTAAATGAATGAGACAGTGTAGAAAGTGGATTGGAGAATGAGGTACTGGCAGCAGAGGTCATGTGCAGCTGTGCCAATATTCCAGATGAAAAAGGCTTGCAGCAACAACGCGTGTGGAGAAAAGTAGGTGGATTCTAGAGTTGCTATTCCTCTATTTCAGCTCTAGGTGACCTTTGACTGCTAAAAAAGTTTCCTCAAAAGGCAGTTCTGCCAACGCTGAGGACATTTAAAGGTGTGCCCTATAGGCTTGAGCGTTTTCCCAAAGTGGAGTTACAAAGACAGAACAATGGCAGCAGCACCTCTGAGAATGAGTGAACCTTCCCTAAAGAACAGGTTTGAAGAGACGGGTTCTCAAGCAGAAATACATTTGCCTTTAAAATGTTACTTAACAGTACCATTACATACTCATCCAATCACTTCACTAAGCTCTCTCATGACCAGTGGACATAAAGATGTGCTATTTCCTACTAGTTTTCTTGTAGGAAATAGCCTCTTCACTGCAGAAGTGGCTCTGAAGCACTGGATGACATACCACTGATGCCAAAATGCATCTCCTATTCCTGGGTGGGCTCCGCTCTAGACCCCCTCCCACCCCGAGTTCACACTGCCCAACATGATCACAGTGCAGACAACGCCAGTGCCTACCTTTAAGTGATGTGAAAGGCAAGAAAAGGGGTTCATTTCAAGAATCTCCTTTGCAAAATAACCTTCACCTTTCCCCCATCTCTTACAGATTCTGGCTCAAGACACTGTTCCCTCTTCCTAGAAAGCCCTCTCCATCCTCATCTCCTAGCTAATTACAGTCTGTCAATACTTACCGCTAATGTTATCTCTTTCACCCCTCCATCCCCATCTCTCCACTCCGCTCCCATTAGCATCTGGTACAGACCATTATCATTCATTCAACAAATGTTTATTGAGCACTTACTAGGTACTAGGTGCTGGGGACACAGCTGTAAACAAAACAAGTATTGACCAAATTTCTTGCCCTCATAAGAGGTCACATTCTAATAGCACATGGTATCAAAACTGTGCCCATCTCTTGTCACAAGCATGGGACACATCTCACACATCACTGCAGCTCCAGTGCCCAGGGTAATAGACTCTGGCCCAGAATGCAGGTGCCAGGTATAACTTACCTGAACGACCCATCACAGGAACATTAGCTCAGGACCCCAGCTGATCGTTCTCCTTCCTCTTTTTTTATTTTTAATATTTTTTTATTGAATTATTATCTGTGTACATATTTTAACTCCCCCCTCCCATACATACCCTCCCTCCCCAGAGTTTTGTGTCCATTGGTTGTACTTATATGCATGTATACAAGTCCTTCGGTTGATCTCTTATCTCCCCCAGATCTCCCTACTGTCCCTGCTGTAATTTTACAGTCTGCTTGTTGCTTTACTGTCTTTATATCTGACTTTTGGTTTGTCAGTTTATAATGTTCTTTAATACCCATAAATGAGTGAGGCCATGTGGTATTTCTCTTTCATTGACTGGCTTATTTCACTCAGCATGATGTTCTCTAGTTCTATCCAGGTTGCTGCAAATGATGAGAATTCCTTTTTTTTTATGGCAGCATAGTATTCCATTGTGTAGATGTACCATAGTTTTTTTTTGTTTTTGTTTTTAAAATATTTTATTGATTTTTACACAGAGAGGAATTGAGAGGGACAGAGAGTTAGAAACGTCGATGAACCAGCTGCCTCTTGCACCCCCCCCACTGGGGATGTGCCCGCAACCAAGATACATGCCCTTGACTGGGATCGAACCCGGGACCCTTCAGTCCGCAGGCCGACGCTCTATCCACTGAGCCAAACCGGTCCCGGCAGATGTACCATAGTTTTTTGACCCAATCATCTGCTGATGGGCACCTGGGCTGTTTCCAGATTCTAGCTATTGTAGATTGTGCTGCTATGAACATAGGGGTGCATATATCCTTTCTGATTGGTGTTTTTAGCTTCTTGGGATATATTCCTAGGAGTGGGATTGCTGGGTCAAATGGGAGTTCCATTTTCAGTTTTTTGAGGTCCTTCCTATCTCTTTATAATCTACCCTATATAGTCACGTGGTCAGGTTCTTTCTTCACTGTGCCCCCTGAACCCTGTTTACTTAGCTGTAGAGTTGTGAATATCTATACTCTAGCTTCCTTGTCCTGCCAATACGCTGAACTGGCACGATTAACCAGGTTCTATTGTCACAGAGTTCAGCTCTCTGTTGCTGCCAATAGTTATGAGTCATCCTATCCAAGTTAGGAGAAAGTAGAAAAGGGAGAACATAGACATTGCCTCATGAAAGGAACATCAGGGAACTCTTTATCTCGTGAACATTATACTGTGGGAACTTTTTATATTGGGTTGTTTCCTTTTAAAACTAACATTTGCAGGCATATTGCCGACAAGTTACCTTCATATCCACGATCTTACTTGACCCTTTCAACAATGCTATGAAGTCGATAGGTATTATCACCCCCATTTTATTATCCATAGGGATAATACTTCTCAACACCTGAACTTTTTTTTTTTTTAAATAAATGATCCAAAGTTCAAATCAAGATTTTTGACTAAATTATTCCCACTTTATCATGATCAAGATACATTCTTCCAACGGTCTGTCATCCAAAAGAATCCGTTAGTGATCCTCTTCCCACATGCTTCAGAACTACCAAACTAACCCTACTACTGGGAACACCCTTGGAATACATTGGGGCTTGCCTTCTTTGCTCAGTCAGCTTGGATTTACGGGGGGAATGCTATAAATGCTTATAAATTCGAGGCATCAACTATATATAGCAAGGGTGTGGGTCTGGTCCACACTGGCCTTGAAGCTGGAGAACCAGGTCCACACTGGCCTAAAGCTAAGTTGTGAGGAGATGGGGCTATCATTACAACAACACAGATACTAAAACAAGGAAAAAAAAAACAAAACAAAACAAAAACTTTATTTACAGTTGAAAAACACGGAAAATCCTGGGTTCTGAATTGTAATACTTCCAAGGTTTCTTGATCAAACAGGACAACAGCAGGCCAGGAAGCAAACACAGGGGCCAATCCAGATTCTCCTACTCATGAGCGTCACCCAGAGCAAGGGCAGGCCTACATTGGCAGATACATGGAGGTCTGTAAGGGATGGAAGAGATTAGCAGCTCAGAGGATTGGAAGGGGACTTTCCATGAGACAGCATTCCCACCTATTCTCTACACTCCTGACCCTCTTTGCAAAAGTGTAGAACCGGTCTGATTCTTGCCATAGGCCAGACCTTTGGTTCTACAGAGCAAAGATGAAAGTAAAAAAAAAAGTATATTACACAAGAACCAAGAAGAAGCCAACATATACTGCCAAGTATATTATCTCATTATGTACCCTTTACAACTCTGTGCAATATACATTATAAATTAAGGAAAGGAGAAAACTAGGGTCCCAAGCAGCTCAATGGCTTGACAGTGATGGGGCTTCCTGATGAACTGGTACCAAAGCACATGTCTTTTGCCAGGCCTGTAGCACTCTGTGGAGCTGTAGAACAAAGAGCAATCCTCTTTCCTTGTGGGTTTTGGTTCCAGGGTTATACAGAAAGGAAATTGCACTCCCTCTGTTTACAGCCTTTTAGTTAGTTGTACTAAAAGAACAGGGTGAGTTCACTCTGACACTACTCTCCCCTCTCTCCAAATGTGGCCACACACTACCCCCCCCCCCCCAGAGGACAGGGAGTCCTGCTGTCATACTGCAGGCTTTTAACTATGGGCCCTAATGCAGAATGTACAAAAATGTATAAATGCACTTAGAAGTTGCATTGTGCTCCAGGACCCAAGCTCTATCATAGACAAGGCACTGTGTCAGTCAGCATGGTCCATGCCTCAAGGAGTTCTCAGTCTAGAGAAAAACCAAACACATTTGTGTTAAATGTTGTAATAGAGAGATGAACCAAGTACTAGGAGCTCACAGGAGGGGATCACTGAGTGCCTAGACCAGGGAAAAGGAGATGGAGGGACCAGGGAACGATTCAAACTGATGTTAGTCACATGCACCTGGGGAGGGGGCAGGAGGAAGTAGGATTAGTTAAACCACATATATACAGTATGTATTTATTATAAGATTATGTGCTTAATATAGGAAATTCAAGCATATTCAGGACAATATAAATTTAAAAAGTCTCTTTGCTATCTCTACAGAGGCAACCATTAATAATTGGCTCCATATCACTATAGAAATTTCTGAAATAGTCAAAATAAATAGTAGTATGGCTTATATAATATACTACTTCTTTTAAAAAAATATTTTATTGATTTTTTTACAGAGAGCAAGGGAAAGAGAGAGAATGCAGATCGGTGCTCTATCCACTGAGTACTATTTCTTGATGTTGTCCCGTAATTTACCTTAGAAATCTTGCCAACACTTCAGATCTACCGCTACCTGGTTCCAACATAGGAAGCTTTGCTTCTGTATAGTCGTTCACCACACATTTCAGTCAACAATGGACAGCATGCATGATGGCAGTCACATAAGATTCTAACAGAGCCGAAACCGGTTTGGCTCAGTGGATAGAGCGTTGGCCTGCGAACTGAAGGGTCCCAGGTTCGATTCCGGGCAAGGGCATGTACACTGGTTGCGGGCACATCCCTAGTGGGGGGTGTACATGAGGCAGCTGATCCAATGTTCCTCTCTCATCGATGTTTCTAACTCTCTATCCCTCTCTCTTCCCTCTGTAAAAAAAATCAATATATTAAAAAAAAAAAAAAAGATTCTAACAGAGCTGAAAAATTCCTATGTCTAGTGATGTCACAGCCACTATAACTATGTAGTGCAAAGCATTACGTGTTGCTGCTGCTGGTGTGAACAAATGTATCACACTGCCATCTGAAAGTACAGCACATACGATGATATACAGTGATAACAACAAATGACTATGGTTTATGTATTTTCTATACTGTAGTTTTATTGCTATTTTAGAGTGTACTCTACTTAGGAAAGTTTTCTGTAAAACAGTGTGCTGTGCTTCACCAGCAGCATCTCATGCTTACCACATCTCCTGATTGCATCATTCTCTTGTGCTTGATTTAATCTCACGTTGTGTTAAGAGATTTAGTGTAGCCTACGTGTGGAGCGTTTGTGAGGTCTACAGTAGTGCACAGTAATGTCTTAGGCCGTCACGTGCCTCATACTCACTCACTGGCTTACCCAGAGCAACTTCCCGTCCCGCAAGCGCCACTCATGGTCAGTGCCCTATACAGTGGTACCGTTTTTAATCTTTTACACCATATTTTTACTATGCCTTTTCTATGCTTAGATATGTTTGGTACACAAATACTTATCATTGTCTTGCAATTGCCTGTAGCATTCAGCACAATAACATGCTGTCCAGGTTCTCAGTCAAGAGCAATGGGCTATACAGGCTACGTGCATAGTAGACATTACCACCTAGGATTGTGTAAATGCACTCTGTGATATTTGAAGAAAAGAATTGCCTAATGGCACATTTCTTATGTATCTTTGTTGTTAAGCGCCTGTGGCTGTACTGGATTGCCTTGGAATGGAGCCAGATATTCTCCTCTCCCCTCCCTTTTTAGCTGGCAGGGCTTCTGACTTTCAGGGCAGGGGACAAACAGTGTCACACATCCAGCAGGAACACAAATATTTGTTGCAAATCTCTAGTACTTCCAAGACCCGTATTTTCATGCGGAACCTCCTCTCTCTTGCCTGGACTACAGCAGTGGATACCTCACTGCCCTCTATCCCATCCACATTGCTGCCAGAATCAACTTCTAACTAAGAAAATGCAATCACAATGTTCTCCTGCTCAAAATCCTTTAGTGGCTCCCATTGATTTGGTAAGTTAGGCCCCCTTCTGAGAATTTCAGGAGCACAATGGAAAAAAAACAAAACAAAAACAAAAACACATAATGCCTGAAGCCCATCCCCACCCTTAGGATAACACATGAACTCTCAGCCTACACTGGTTTTCACAACTGGCCCTGGTCTCTGCCAACTTCACCTCTTAGTGTTTGCTTTTCCTATCTTCCTGCTTTGGCCATACTGAGTTTGCAGTCTCCCACACACTTTCTGCTGTTTCCTGCTCCTGTGCTTTGCTCATGCTGTTCCTCTGCTTGGAATGCCCTCCCCAGTTCCAGCCACCTGTCAGGCTCTTATTCTTTCTTGTGCTCAGGGGAAGCATTACCTCTTCTGCAGTCTTCACAACCATGCCAGGCAGACACAGACATTCACACTTCCCTCACTTTGTCCTAAAGCCTCCAGTCCAGTGCTTTATTGTATTATAGCTGTCAGTTTCCCAAGACACTATGAGTTCCCTGAAGGCAGGAGCTGGGCTTTTCAAATTTGTAGCCTTATATGTAGTATGGGACCCATCTTTTTTGGAAACTTTGTTTTCCAATTATAGTTGACAAACAATATTATATTAGCTCCAGGTATATGGCATAATGATTAGACATTAACATCCCTTAGGAAGTGATCACCCAGTATGGGATCTATTTAATTAATTAGTACTGATTTGTACAATGAAGGACCAGCGAATGTGCCATCAACATGTCTTTCATAACCTTTCTCTGCAGGCATGTGTCACATCTACAGGATATCTCAGAGTGGGGGACAGTGTTTCCTAAATCTCAATTATTCCAAATAGCACTTTCACAACTATTACCATATCCACTATCCACAGGTACAATTAATTTCCAACTTAATCACTATTTGAACTTCAATGCCTCATTATAAGCAATAATAATAATAAAATTCTAGAGGCCCAGTGCACAAAACTCGTGCAGGGGGGCAGAGGATCCCCTCAGCCCAGCCTGTATCCTTTCCAATCCAGGATCCCTTGGGGGCAGTTGGACTTCCCTCTCACAATCCTGGACCGCTGGGTCCTAATTACTTACCTACCTGCCGGCCTGGTAACCCACAAATGCCCCCTTCTGCTGGCTTGGTCGCCCCCAACTGCCCCACCTGCCAGCCCCAGCTTCCCCCCTTGCCAGCCTGGTAGCCCCTCAAGCCTCCCCTCCCCCTCCACGCAGCCTGTTGTTGTCATTCGTCATCCCTCACTAACCCCCTTGCTGGCCTGGTCATAGGCAGACATCTTGTGAGGGCTTGAGGGTTAATTCGCATATTATCTCTTTATTATATAGAATATGTTGTGCTAATTATCTATTTTTTTAAAAAAAATACATTTTATTGATTTTTTACAGAGAGGAAGGGAAACAGAGAGTTAGAAACATCAATGAGAGAGAGTCATTGATCAGCTGCCTCTTGCACGCCCCCTACCGGGGATGTGCCAACAACCAAGGTACATGCCCTTGACTGAAATTGAACCTGGGCCCTTCAGTCCGCAGGCTGATGCTCTATCCACTGAGCCAAACCGGTTTCGGCTAATTATCTATTTTTTACTCAGATGCAAATATTAAAAAACATTAATTCCAGCACCACTGAAAGCAGCATTACCCACATCCCTCTAAGAAGAAGCATTTGAAATGCTCTTTACAAGCATAGCATCCTGGGTCCCATCTTAAACTAACTCAAACTCTCCAGAGGGAGGGCCTGGGAATTAGTAGGTTTTTCAAATGCCTCCAAGTGATTCTTCTCTTTAGGGGAGTTTGGGAAACAATGAAGTAAAGTAAGTTCTCTACTGCTTGCCACAAATACCAGCTTTGGGGATCACAGGGAGATGAGCAGCAATTCACACTGGCAAGATTGCCAGAACCAACACCTACTCCCTTTTCCAAGAGACTCTCAGACTTTCAAAACAGAGGTTCCACCAGCTCCTATGAAAGTAGAATAGTTTGGACTATGAGAGGAGAATCGTGAGGGCCACGATTCACCTATGTATCTATGTATCAAATTGGTCATAAAAAGCTTATAGGACCATAAGATAAAACCAAGGTTTCTACATCTAAAGCTGTACAGAAAACTTCACTTTCACTAAAATTAAACTCAGAATCCAAGGCAAAATACAAGAGAGCTCTAAAACAAAGTGTTTCAGAAGCAACCAATGAGTGCATAAATAAATGGAACAACAAATTGATGTTTCTGTCTCTCTTTCTGTCTGCCTCTCTCTCTCTCTCTGTCTCAATAAGTAAAAATAAATAAATAAATAAATAAATAAATAAGTAAGTAAGTAAATAAAAATTATTCAGATGCAATAAATAGGTAGATAGATATATAGATAAATAAATACATAAGTAAAAGAAAGTATTTCAGCTCAGTTAGAGCATCTTCCTGATATGCCAAGGTTGTGTGTTTTTTTTTATTTTTAAATATATTTTATTGATTTTTTACAGAGAGGAAGGGAGATAGAGAGCTAGAAACGCCGATGAGAGAGAAATATCGACCAGCCGCCTCCTGCACACCCCCCACCGGGGACGTGCCCGCAACCAATGTACATGCCCTGGACCGGAATCGAACCCGGGACCTTTCAGTCCGCAGACCGACGCTCTATCCACTGAGCCAAACCGGTTTTGGCGAGGTTGCGGTTTTGATCCTGGGTCAGACCACATACGACAGTCAATCAATGAGTGTACAGGTGAGAAGAGCAACAAATCGACATTTTTCTTTCTTCATCTCTCTAAAAAATCAATTAAAAAATCTTATAAAAGATTAAATAAAATTAAAAAGTTGCTCAGTCACATTAGCACATTTCAAGTGTTCCATTCCATATGCGGCTGAAAGCTACCATAACAGTACAAATGGAAAACATTTCCCCCACCACAGAAAGGAATGTCTCCTGGATAATACTGGTCGAGCGTGCCTCTGGAACAGCAAATCGCCCCGTGGGATCCGTTCTGCTTGGGTTGCAGGCTGAGAAGAGGGACTTTCAGGGGCAAGGCTTACATGATCTTTGCTCATAGTGGGTGAGGAGGGGAGGGTTGATGATCACCACCCTCAGAAATAAAACTCCCAATAAGGATTTCTACTAACTTTCTGTAAGAGACTCAGAAAATACAGAAAAGAGGCCCCAAACTTAAAAAATTTCTAAACTTTATTCTTTTTATCTTCTGTCCTCTAGTAGCGATCAGTGGTCAGTCTTTAGAAGGATAAGGACCTCTGAGTTCAACTTTAGTTACAGCAAAGAAATGAAGCGGGGAGGGAGGAAATGGCCAGCAGCTATTTAAGGGGAATACAGGTTGTGCCCTAGGGGCCCCCAGTCCTGGCAGAAAGGAAAGCTCAGGTGACAACTGGGCAGAGAGGGGACCATCTGGCCGGGTGAGAGAGAAGTCCATGTGCAGCTTCAGCACACACTTGTGCATTCCTGCCTCAGCATTTGCTTACACCAGTTCCCTACCCGAAATGCCTGACATTCTCTGTCCCTGTTAACTCACGTAACAGCATTTTACTGGATGCCTGTAAGTACTACATACTGTGAACACAAAGTCATAGATAGAGAGATATAAACAGTCATTAAAATGGTCTGGAATTTGACTAGATCCCCATTTTGGAAAAAGGCAGGATTCAGAAAAATAAATTCTAGATAATTTTGTTGGTAATACAAATAGAACTAAAGAAATATTAGAAAAAAATACAGAAGACATTAGGATCTGAGGTAATAAGGACCTTCTTAAATAAGATAAAACCCAAAAGCCATAAGGGAAAGACTGATAATTTGACCTCATCGAAATTTAGAACTTCTGTTTAACAAAGGATATAACCAAAGTTAAGATAAGCAACACACTGCCAATTTTTTTCTTAAAATATATTCTGGAGAAAATAGTCACAACATATAAAGAACTAAGACTCAAAGTGAATAACTTTCAAATCATTAAGAAAGAGGAAAAGTAAATATAGCTACAACCATCTTTTCGAATATTATGTCAGTTTTGTTTTTTTAAATGAAGTAGTTTTATTTGAACAGAGGAAGTCTTCAGACATATTGCCAAATGGGAAAATAATGATGAACAATATAGTATGATGCCTTTTTAGAAAAATAAAATCTCCCAAAATCAGATAGGCAAAGAAAGGGTCCTGATGGATATACATCAAACTGATAGGAAGTTACCTCTGGGAGAGGAGTGGGACTGGGCTGGGATAGTAACAAGGGGAGTTGGGGACTTTAACTTTTGTGTGAAAATTTTTACAAGATTATATAACGCTACATAATAACCAACCAAATGAAATATATGAACCTTGATTGGTTGAATTTTCCTACAGGTATAAAAGTTACATTGTGAGTAACTGGGAGAGTCTGAACAGGTATATTAGATATTATTATGGTTATGTAGGATGTTCTTGTTTCCATCAATTGCTTACTGAAGTATTTATGGGTAAAGTGTCCAGAAGTCTTCAATTTTCAAATGGGGAGAAATGAAGGAAGGAAAGCAGCAAAGAGGAGGAGATGGAATGGAATATGAGGGAAGGAGAGAGGGAAAGAAAAAAATCAAATGTCAAAGCAAAATGATAAAATAAGAATGTTAATCATTGATGAATTTAGGTGAAAGGTATATGAATGTTGAATGTACTCTTTTCCAGCTTTGCTGCAGGTTTGAAAATGAAAGAAAGAAAGAGAGAAAGAGGAAAATGAAAGAGAAAGAGAGAGAGAGATCCCACCATTTTAGCTGAAAGGGATCAATTTCTGCCTTGAATTCTTGACACTAGCAATGTCACTCATATTACTAGTGATCACCTCTCAGAATGTGTCTTATTCCCTGTAAGCTCCTGAAAGGTAGAGGCATCTTTCAATTCTTTGCACCCCTCTGCATGCACAGAGCCGGCAGTGCAAGAATGGGTAGGAATTGAGGTTGAGAAATGTGTCATGTTTACCTGTGAAGCTGGCAAAAAAAGTCAGGACCTGAACTGCGCATCAGTTCTGATGAGAAGCATGACAGGTCTACCTCCTGGGCACGTAGGCTGACGCAGCAGGGAGTCACCCAGAGCAGGTGTCAGATCTTCTAGTAGGACTACTGTCTGAGAACGTGATCAGAAACTGCCTCATGGCTTCTAGTTTGATACTTTGTAAACTACCAAGTGGTAGAAAAGGAAAGTGCTCTAATAACCCTTTCTCGATCAGAAACTGCCTCATGGCTTCTAGTTTGATACTTTGTAAACTACAAAGTGGTAGAAAAGGAAAGTGCTCTAATAACCCTTTCTCTTTTGTCCTTACAGTGATATAGGAGAGGTATTATCTCCATTTGACAGATGAGGAAACAGGCTCAGAGAAGGGAAGTGACTTCATCCAGAGAGGAAATGGGCTCAATCCTCTGTCTTCAAGTCTAAGGTTCTCTCTGTTAGACCAAACTGCCCTCTCTGGGGTGACTCCAAACCAGGAAGAGAAAGACACACTTACCGATTCCGTCTTGCTCTGGATTACATCTCCCCACACTGTGAGATCACCACAGGCAACTTGGGCTTATTGTTGGGGCCTGTGGGAACATTCTAAGACAGAAAGCACAGTGGAGATTCAGACACTCGCCAAACATTTGCTGATGTCTGCCAGCCCCTGTGCTAAGGACTGAGGGCTCAGAGACTGACCTGACAGCAGTCCATGTCCTAACAGATAGGTAAAGCATATAATACAGATAAAAAAATAAAACTGTACATTTAAACTATACCAAGTCTATGATATGTAATAAGTTATAAGAAAGTGTATACAGGGCAGACGAAGCAATTAAATGTTGTTTAAAGAGGTCAGGGAAGGATTCACAGAACAGGGGGTTATTTGACCTGGACCTAGACGGATCAATGAGAAGGAGGAAAAGAAAGGAGAAGAGCATTCCAGGTAAAGGAAACAGCATGAGCAAAGGCTCAGGGGCAAGAAGGAAAAGGAGGCAGGGATGTTTGGCACATTTAGAGAAAAGCTCAAGTAGCCTAATGTGACTGGAACATGGAGGTGGCAGTGGCAGAAGGGCCGTGGAGAGAGAGGCAGGGACGAGGTCAGGAGGGATCTTGAATGCAGTGCCAAGTATGATTTTATCAGGTAGGTAAAGGGGCCACCACAGCCCAAATCGCAAGTGCAATAAAGAGGCTAATTATAGGCCAAAAGCACTTGGGAGGCATGTAGTCTCTCCTCCCTTCCCTTGAGGAAGTCCATGTAATAGAGGCAGTGGATGAAGACTGGGCCTAACAAACTGAAGTCACTCAGGATTCTCTAGTTCTTGATACTAGTCAGGTAGTACTAGACCAGAATGGCTGAGGAAGAGGAACCAAAACAGGACTTACCTCAATCTTTCTCATCACTAGAAGTCCATCAATGATTTTTCCTGTAGGAAGAGTATGAACTGGGTTTTACTATTCTCATTTGCATAGCATTTTCCAGTTTCCAATGCCCCTTCTCACACCACTGTCTCATTTGATCCCTGTACCGATTTCAGGAAATTGAGATTCAGTGGAGGTGAAATGACTTACCCAAAGTCACAGAAAGAAAGCAGCAGAATTAGGGTTCAAACTTAGATCTGAGCCAATGCAAAGCTCCACTGCACTATGCTGCTTGTGTATATTTTAAATATCACCCAAGTGGCTACACACTTTATCAGGTGGCCCTTTTGTCCTTTCACACATCCTCCCACCTCCCGCTTCCACCTCCACTTTCCCTATTACTGCACCGAGAGCAGTTAAACAAGTCAAGACCTCTGGGTATGAGAGTGCGGGGACTGGCTCTTTTGAAAGTCCCACTTTGGGTGAAACGGCCCAGGACCATAAGACAGGAGTAGCACTCACCAAACACTACGTGCTTCCCATCCAGCCAATCGCACTTAGAGCAGGTGATGAAGAACTGGCAGCCATTTGTACTGGGACCGCTGTTTGCCTGATGGAAACCAAACATACTTGCCAAACGTGCTAGCTGAAGGGCAAGATTCTCCAAAGAGCCCAGTGCACGAAATTTGTGCATGGGAGGGGTCCCTTCAGACCAGCCTGCACCCTCTCGCAATCCGGGACCACTGGCTCCTAACAGCTGGCCTGCCTACCTGATCACCCCTAACCAATCACCAGCCTGCCTGATCACCCCTAACCCCTCTGCCTGTGTGTTGAGTATCGCCCTTAATTGCTTGCCTGCCTGCCTGATTGCCCCTAACTGCCTCTGTCTCAGCCCATGTGCCTTCATTTGGAAGGATGTCTGGAATGACATTTGGAAGGTTGTTTGACTGTCCAATCTAATTAGCATATTATGCTTTTATTATTATTATAGACTAGAGACCTAATGCACGAAAATTCACGCAAGAGTAGGCCTTCCTTCCCCTGGCTGCCAGCACTGGCTTCCCTCTGGCACCTGGGACCTGGGCTGGCTTCCCTCAGGCCACCTGCAGGCACCCAGGACCTGAGCTGGCATCCCTCCGGCCCAGGCTTCATCAGGAAGGACATCTGATCTAATTAGCGTATAACCCTTTTATTATTATAGATAACACATTTTATATATATATATATATATATTTTTTTTTTTAAATATATATTTTATTGATTTCGTACAGAGAGGAAGGGAGAGAGTTAGAGAGTTAGAAACATCGATGAGAGAGAGTCATCGATCAGCTGCCTCTTGCACACCCCCTACTGGGGATATGCCCGCAACCAACGTACATGCCCTTGACCGGAATCGAACTCGGGACCTTTCAGTCCCCAAGCCGATGCTCTATCCATTGAGCCAAAACGGTTTCGGCTATAGATAACACATTATAAAGGGACATTTGACTGTCATATGAAGTGTACTTTTGTCCATTATATATTGATCCCCCCTAAACTGCCTTTAATATGCTAAATTCAATCTTTTGTATCCAAGTTTAGTTTTAGCAGCGTTGTCTTACAACAGTGTCTGTGTAACTATGAATATATTATCACATACTTCCCTTATTTTGGAAAAAAAATTAATAGAAAATGGAAAACTGAAAGTACTAGTACTATTAAAAGCATAGGTCTCATAGAACTACTACTGCCAAACCAGCTGGCTCAGTGGTTGAGCTTTGACCTATGAACTAGAAGGTCATGGTTTGACATGCTCAAAGTCACTAATTATCCGAGAGATGCAAATCAAAACAACAATGCGGTACCATCTCACACCGGTCAGAATGGCCAACATCAACAAATCAACAAACGACAAGTGTTGGCGAGGTTGTGGAGAAAAAGGAACACTCGTGCATTGCTGGTGGGAATGCAGACTGGTGCAACCACTGTGGAGAACAGTGTGGAGTTTCCTCAAAAAATTGAAAATGGAACTCCCATTTGACCCAGCAATCCCACTGCTAGGAATATATCCCAAGAAGCTAAAAACACCAATCAGAAAGGATATATGCACCCCTATGTTCATAGCAGCACAATCTACAATAGCTAGAATCTGGAAACAGCCCAGGTGCCTGTCAGCAGATGATTGGATCAAAAAACTATGGTACATCTACACAATGGAATACTATGCTGCCATAAAAAAAAAGGAATTCTCATCATTTGCAGCTACCTGGATAGAACTAGAGAACATCATGCTGAGTGAAATAAGCCAGTCAATGAAAGAGAAATACCACATGGCCTCACTCATTTATGGGTATTAAAGAACATTATAAACTGACAAACCAAAAGTCAGATATAAAGACAGTAAAGCAACAAGCAGACTGTAAAATTACAGCAGGGACAGTAGGGAGATCTGGGGGGGATAAGAGATCAACCGAAGGACTTGTATACATGCATATAAGTACAACCAATGGACATAAAACTCTGGGGAGGGAGGGTATGTATGGGAGGGGGGGAGTTAAAATATGTACACAGATAATAATTCAATAAAAAAATATTAAAAAAAAAAAAAAAAAAAAAAAAAAGAAGGTCATGGTTTGATTCCCAGTCAGGGCATATGCCCAGGTTTTGGGCTCGATTCCAGTGTGCGGCATGCAGGAGGCAGCAAATCAATTATTCTCTCTCGTCACTGATGTTTCTCTCTCTCTCTCTCTCTCTCTCTCTCTCTCTCTCTCTCTTTTCCTTTCTCTCTGGAATCAATTAAACACACACACACACACACACACACACACACACACAAAACTACTACTGTGCAAAAAACTGCACATTATTAGATAGATAACTAGACTTAATCAGATATTCAACTTAAATTGGTCAATTCTATATTCAACTGTAAAGGAATAAAAATGTTTATGAAATAGTAAAAATACATTAAAGACATTGTCTAAGGGTAAGCTCTAATTAGGGATTTCATATTACACTTTAGAAATTCCCCATGTAAGATGAGGTTACTTTAGTTTTTTTTGTACATGTATTCAGAAACATCTCATCTGAAAATAAGGCACTATCTGAGCCAGTCAGAGGGATGAGGGACAGGCTTCCCAGGGGTCCAGAATCATTCTTTCGTTCTATCTACTATACTTATCTATTTATCTACCATCCATCCACCTGATCAATTTTGCTGCTCTATGTCTAAACATTTATTAGCAAGCAGGCAGGCAGACAGTCATATAACATGTTTTTATAGCTCAAGGGACACTCTCTGCCTGTAACCATTTCTTTATTCATTCTTCAAGGCAGTATAACTAATTGATTTAGAGAATCAGCTCTGTCTTGAACCCTGGAATCAAATGACATTGCTTGAATCCCAGCTCTACCCCTGACTGTGACTTAGTTTAATCATATAATATCTCTGTGCCTCAGTTTCTTCATTTGTACCTATCTTAGAGATGTTGAGAAGATTAAAATAAATTAATGCAATTAAGATGCTTGTTGAGTAAGTACTCAATAAACATTAGTCATTATTCTGGTTATCTTCCACTCACTAATTAAAATCTGCTCAACACCTTTCTGTATCAGGTATAAGGCTTACAGACCAATGAGACTCAGGCCCTGCCCTTGAGAAACTCGGGAGTTAGTGGAAGAGAGAAGCAAAAACAATTATGCTACAAGATATGTGGCAGGCCCTGGCCAGTGTGGCTTAGCTGGAACATTGTCCTGCACATGGAAAGATCTCAGGTTCGATTCCTGGTCAGACACTTAGCCAGCTTGCAGTCTGGGCACATAGTGGGAGACAACCAATGGATGTTTCTCTCTCAAAACCAATGAATATATTCTTGGGTGAGGATTTTTTAAAAAAATGTATGTGGCAGCACAACTCAACCAATGTAAGCCTGAAGGGTGCATAGACCAGGACTTCCTTCCATTTTCCTGACTCTTCCATAGATGCTTCCTAGGGAAGATCCAAGCCACTTCTCTACTCCTTACCTGCACTTGCCCAGCCTGGCTTTCCTAAAAGGGGGCTTGTTTGCTGTGCTGGTCTCCCTCAGCTCCTGACTGGCTTCTCTGCCCCAGCCTCTCCATTTCCACCTGCCACTCACACTGCAGCTAGGGTTTTTGATCTAAAACACAAAGTTGATCAGCTCTCCTCAAAAAAGTGCATGGCTCTCCATAACCTATGAAAGAAAGTCCACACACCTCATCCTTCTTCTGCCACTTGAAGCCCATCAAGAGCCAGGTAACCTGCCTCTGCAGTGGTCTCTACTGGCTATGTCTCATGTCATCTGGTACAGAACTCTTTCAAGAACACAAATGTCCCCTTCTCTGTGAAGCAGCCTTGCCCAACCCCCAGCAGCAATTATTCTCATTCCTTGGGGCTCTTGTGGGATTTTTTTTCTTTTTTATTAAAGAATATATATTTTATTGATTTTTTTTTTTTTTTTTTACAGAGGAAGGGAGAGGGATAGAGTTAGAAACATCGATCAGCTGCCTCCTGCACTCCCCACTGGAGATGTGCCCGCAAACAAGGTACATGCTCTTTACTGGAATTGAACCTGGGACCCTTCAGTCTGTAGGCTGACGCTCTATCCACGGAGCCAAACCAGTTAGGGCTCTCATGGGATTTTTACATGCAGTAAGGTGCCCTTGCCTTAATACACTGATGGCATGATTACACTATACTAGACTTATCATTTTGCATGTGTGGAGCTATTAGATGTTAAGTGACACAAAGGCATGGATTAGATCTTATGCCTTACCATGAAGCCTAAAACAGAGTGAATATTGACAAATCTTTACTTGATGAATGCCTGGGTAGATGAGTGGCAGAGCAGGCAAGCAGGACAGAAAATGTACATGTAAACATTGGGTCTAGGGGATTAAGGGTTAGAACACCGACAGAGGGAAATGGGTAATGAGCAGGGAGGAGGGAGAAAGGAGTGTGAAAGAAACAAAGTGGGAGAGGTAAGAGAAAAGGAGGAGTGAAAGGTGAATAAGGGGAAGTGAAGGGGGAGTGAGCATGAAGGAGAGTAAGCGGGGTAGGGTACATGAGGGGTTTCAAGTGAGGTGGGCAGGGGGACTGTGAAAGCGGAGTGACGTATGTGAGTGTTATATGTGGGGAGGGAATGCAAGGACAAGGGAGGAGTGGTGAGCAAGGAGAGGTAAGTGAATGAAAGGGAGTGACCAGCTAGTAGGCAGTGTGAGTGACCGGCAATGAGTCTTGGCAAGTCAAGCATTGAGCGACTGAACATTGGATCTTGAAAGCACAACTGGGTGCATCCTGAGCAGCAAGGCTAGATGCCCAGCCACATGTTTTGACTCAAACAAAAGGCCATGTGGCTCAGTTGGTTGAGCGATAACCCATGTACCAAGAGGTTGCCGGTTCAATTCCGGGTCAGGGCACATGCCCAGGTTGTAGGCTTGATCCCCATTGGGAGTCATACAGGAGGCAGCTGATCAATGCTTCTCTCTCATCGATGTTTCTCTCTCTCTCTCTCTCTTTCTCTCTCTCCTCTCTTTCAAGAAATCAATAAAAACATTAAAAAAAGAAAAAAAAGAAAAAGGAAGGAAACACATAGAGTTGTTTCATTTCCCCAGCCCAAC